>JAUMHQ010000065.1:15246498-15264289 GCA_032361165.1 Enteromius paludinosus | reverse complement strand
AACGGCGATATTTTTTTTATCGCGCGATAAGAGTCTCGCGTTAACGCCGATAACGGCCCACCACTAATATATATATAATGTTTTTAATACATTGGTGAATGTTATTTAATTATCTTTATTTCTAGTTCATTTGTGTATTTATATTCTATTTTATTTATAACTTTTTAATGTTATTTTCTGTTTGACATGTAGGGGTGGGAATGTATATTCTGTAATGTTATATAATTTATTATTCAGTAGTGTTCATGTTTTTTTTTTTTTTTTTTTTAAATTCATTTTGGGGGGAAAAAAAGGGGCAAGTTTTATTGGGTTTTTTTAAAGAATGAAATTAGAATAGAGTTAGAAGGGATGTGTTTTTAGCCGATCCTTGCTCAGATTGAGTTGGACAGGTCGTTCCAGCAGGAGGGAACTGAAAGGTCACTAACCTTCTCTCCTGTCAGTGTGACCATGTCCAGCGGCCCGTACATGAAGCGACCCGTGACCACCTGATTACCATCCTCCGTAAACACGGCATCGTTCACGCGGTGATTTGCCGTTACGTTCTTTAACACAAACACATCTTTAGGTCAGAAACATTCCCTTAATGGATTTAGCAGTGATTTGCGATTTCAGAGATATAGAGGTCCTTGTCTCACCCTGATCTTCACGTGGGTCCTCTTCCTTATCCACTTCTCCCTCGGTTTGGACGGAGTGAATTCTGACACCTCCTTCCCATCAAGTTCCAGGATACTGGAGTTCTCATGCCTCATTACCTGAGAGCCAGAAAATAATACAAATATAAAAATAATATATAAACAATAAAAATTACATTTGCACAACTTCATCAGGGATTGTGTTTATTGTAAGATTTTATCATGCAATAAAAACAATTCATGCATTAAGAAATAAGTTATGTCCCCAACCTGTACATTTCAAAATTAGTTATTTTCCTTCCTATAAAGAAATATGACTAAAATACAGTCTTTTTGTAATTAGTAGGGGTGTCCTCAAATAGCCTCAGCTGTCGTGTCGTGTACGCTGTTGCATGAAGAACTCGTTCGCAAATGGAGTTCATTCTGAGCCGCACAGATACATTCACTTCTGCATTCAGGGCACTTCATGCAGATAGCCTACATGTCATAATATTAACGTTATGTTGTATAAATAATGAAGTGCTATCATGCTTCATTCTACTGATCATCTTCAGCGCGTGCAGCTCAAAACAGAAATGCAGAACCGTATTAACTATGGTCATACACATAATGTATAATGAAATCACTACTGAAAAAAAAAAAAGGTGAATTCTTAGGGTTTCGATTGTGTTTAATGTTATCTATCTTTTAATGGAAACATAACACATTATTCACCCCGTTTGTATCTGTGAGGCGTGTGTTACACATTTACTGTGTGTGTTAATGTCAGTAATTATGACTGCCGAATGACTGACTGACTTGACTCTTATTTTTCCCCACCCTCAAACATATGATTTGACTATCAGTCGACTATTGACAAGATATGAAAATTGATATGATTTGACTGAAAATCCTTAGTCGGGGACACCCCTAGTAATTATTATTATTATTATTATTATTATTTGGAATTAGATTTTTATATTTTTAGTTTTTAGCAAGCCCTTATTTTACTAATTTCTCTCTTTTTACTTTTTTTAAATTAATATTGTATTTAAAAATTAAAGTGTAATATAATAAAAGTAATTATATAAAAGACTTTTAAACATTTAAATAAATACAAAATATCAAATAAATAAATATAAATTATTCATATATAAACCAACTAATTTTTATTTTTACCTTTTATTAACATTTATGTTAATAATTACAATAAAAAATAACATACTAATACAATGAAATTAATAAATATATTTTTTAATAATCCAGGAAAAACATGAGCAGTTATATTATATTATTTATTATAAAAAACAAATTGTAAAGAAGACATTTGTCTTTTAATTTACTATATACATTTTTTTTATATATATACCAAAAACAGAAAAGTTTAATTTAATATTTCTGAAACTTATTTAAATAACTATATAAAAATGTTACAAATGTTACAATGATACAAAAAAGGCATAATAAAATATAAAAATATACATATATATATTTATTTGCTTAATTTTATTGAAAAGAATGGCTTTTCTATGACTATTGACCTTTTGTTAAACAAGTATATTTAAATAAGTAAACATAAAAGGTTTAAAAATACAACAAAATAATGAATACATTATTTTTAATTGAATGCATGCTAATAAAACAATTTCATTACAATCAGTGCATGATTTACGCAGTACTACTGTACATGTGTACCTGCACAGCAGATGTTTTTGGATGCAAATAACTTAAACAGCAGAATGAATATTTTATCATCTTAAATCATGGTAATCTTTACCTGTCGGAGCAGAAAAGACACAACGTCAGTTGATTCCCAGTAGGAGGCGTGAAACAGGTGAGGTAGAGCCACGGTGGGGAAGGCAGTCAGAGCATCAGGACAGTACAGAGCGAAATCAATGCGCTTCGTGCCCCACCAGCGAGCAGCGACTGCAGGAGAGAGCACACGGGACGCTCAGTCACGCCTGTCCAAACCATTAGCGCTACAACAGCAGCTTCAAACACCATTACAGATCTCTGTTTCATCTGTACATAATTCATGACCGTTTCAGCTGCTGGTTCTAGGACAGGACGAGGACATGTGATGCAGGATTGCTTTAGGGGCTCAAAAGGAATTAAAGAAATGGAAAGTTGTTGTTTTGTAATGTGCACTGGGCCGTGCGAGGCTGTAGTGCACATCTCTTGTCTGCTTCCTCCCATGACCCATTGCAAAGACACTCGAGAACACAACCCTGTTTTTGGTTGGCAATTCTTTTTTTAATTGGGGGTTGAATGTTCTGGAATGGCTTCTGTTTGTCTAATAGGATTGGGAATCGAAAAACAGCTCTTTTTTTGTTTGAAAGCTTTTGGAGACTGGGGGTTGTGAAAAATGACAAACAGACAAGGTATGCTAATATAGCGTCGTCTTCGCTCTCTCCACACAACAAACCTACTCTTATGACGTGGTTTTAAATAGTGATGAAGAAATTTGAACTAAATCAGTTAAAAATACTCCCTTATCTGTTGCCAAAAACTAATTCTTAAAATATGTGTCATTTAAAAAAAAAAAAAAAAAAAAAAAAAAAAAAAAAGAGTAATTAATAAAATAATCTTTATAAAAATTTAGCTACAAAAACTATTTTTAAACTATAGCAAAATTACCAATTTATGTCCCTGATCTATATGCAAATTTGATAATTATTTGCAAAATAATGTGCAAATAATTTTTGTAAAACATTAATAAATATTATAAATTTAATAACAATAATAGTCATCAATAGGTTAGATTAATTTTAAATAAACTATAAAATATTTTTGAATTTATTTAAAATTAGTCAAAATTATTGTGTTAAAAACTAATTACAAAAATGTTATTTGCATATTATTATGCCAATTTTTTCACATTTGCATATAAATCATGTCCCTTTTCTATAAGCTAACTTTGAAAATAATTTTATTAATATATACAAATAATAGATTTTTTAATTTTTAAAACCTGAATTTAATAACAAATAATGACATTTTATTTATAAACATTTGATTAGACTAAGTTTATATAGCATTTATACATTACCGCAAAATTATCAATTAATGTCCTTGATCTGTACGCAAAATTCATAATTAGTAATCTATAATTTAATGTTCACCCAAATATTAAATTACATTATATTATTTAGGTGAATATTGAATTATTTGCATAATAGCATAAATTGTGATGTTTTTTTTTATTAATTATTATTATTTACATCATATGTGTTAAAATGTAAATTTTTACATTATTACATATGTTACCAATAAGTGTATATTTTAATGCAATAATAATCTTAAGGCATTTAAACATTTTCAATTAAAAATTTTGCTTAATATATAGTTGTGATTACTTGCTGGTTGGGGTTGCTTTGTCAAAATTATTTTAACAAAATCATTGGACTCAGAATCACTAAACTCCTTATGATTCCCATCCTTATGTGCAAGATGCCGCTAACAGAAGACATACACATCATGAGCATGATGCACAGCCAGATAATGGGAGAAAGACAAGTCAACATCCTTCAAAGCATCTTCAGAGGGTTTTCATCATTCAGAGCAAACCCAGAGCGGCTCAGGGTTCAAGAGACGAAGAACCAGAGCGCCAGAACTCAGCTTTAAAAGGAATGGGGCATGAATTCGAAAAACAAGGGCATCAGCGCTGGGGAGGTCAGCAAGAAAACAGGCTGAATTTGGAGGGCTAAAACAGGAAGTAGGAGGCATTGCAGGGAAGGCAGTAATGGTAGAAACTAACGCAGGCAAACAGGAGAGCGGGTGCATCTCTGACCGGACGTCTACCCACGCTCCAAGTACCTTGCTCGATGTCCAGCGGGACACATGGAGATGGCGGGTCTGAGGTGAGCGAGGGTGAGGGCTCAAAGCCTAGAGAGGCGCTCTGCTCTGAATCATCCAAGCAGCTGGAATCCTGCCTTTCTACCTGCTGCTTATTTTGTGCTTTGCTGGATTTGGGGGAGGGGCTCCGGGAGCCGCTTTTATTATAGGGAAGGGCCAATTGGGACAAAAGACTGAGCTTTTTGGAGAGGCTAAGTTGGCATGCTTGCGCTACTAGAGAAGAAAACAACATCAAAACAGCAGTCAACAGATGAACATGACAAGTGTGATCGTTCCCAGCTACGTCTGCAGCATTAAAATAGAAAACCTGGATTTGCTGTTTAATATTTCTGTGAAAACCATGATGCTCTAAAAATATTTAGTGTTACCAAAGATATCTTTTCTAAATAAATGCTGAAAGAATCCTGAATTAAATGTTTTATGGTTTCTGCAAAAATGTTAAGCAGCAAAATATTGATAACAGTAATATTTTATTAAATTCTACATATATATATATATATATAACATTTGCAGAAATAATATTATTCTTATTTGCATAATAATATTTGTATATTTTTAATGCTTCAACATTTCACTTTCAAAGTTAAAAATTAACACTGTAATATTATTTTTTAATTAATAAATGAAATAGATTAAATTAACTTAAATCAAATATTATTAATTATTAATAATATTAAAATTTAAATAAAAAATACTGTGAAATCTATTCATGCACATACACAAATTAAATTTAATGCTCAATGGCTGCTGAAAATTAATCTTTACCATCGTTGCACAGGAATAAATTAAACATTAAAATATATAAAAATAGAAAAAAAGTTATTTTGAATAGTAATATTTTAATAATGTTTAGGTTTTTGCTGTATTTTTGACAAATCAAATAATGTAGCCTTAGAAAGCATAAAAAAAAACTTTAAGACTTTAAAAAAATAAAAATTAAGATATTACAATTTTAAACTATAGTGAGTATATTCATGTATTTATTTATTACATATTTAGTGTTAATGAAAAAAAAAAATTGTGGTAAGAACACCTATTCCTCCACTGCTGCAATATGTTATAGTTGATATCTAAACTACTGTATTCTTCTAATCGACTGTGTGTGTGTGTGTGTGTGTTAACTTACTGTTGGCGATGTTGGAGGCGGTGTAACTGTCCGCTAACCCTGACACCTGGCTGGCGATGCTGGTCTCGCTGGCTCTGCGCGCTCCGCGGAAGGCTGGAACAGATGCCGGAGATGAAGGATTGGAGTGATCCGCAAACATAATGCTGTGAGACTGCATCGCATCCGCTGTGAGGACCACAACCAGCCATTACCATCACAGACCAGGAACTGACAGGGAAATTAGGGCCTCGAAATCTGACAATTCAGAACTGACTACATTTCCATTCCAAAACCTAGTGACAGCAGTGATTTAGACAGCAGTCTCTCTAAATATACATAACAGGTGCGCTCACAGGGCAGCTGAGAGCTCGCTGGATTTTGGAATGGAGCTTAAATCATTAATCATTTGTAAAAGGCCCATTTGATTCAAAATGATGGAAGGAAGTAAAAAAGACGCAAACACAAAACCAAAAAGATAAAAGTAGTAAATACTGCCCCTGAGTTCATTCTGACAAATGCTGATGGAATTTAGGAGAGCGTTTACAGCTAATTTTATTAGAAGCCCTCATGGGGCATTATTTACCAAATACACATGCAACCCATCATCAGAATCAGGATTTGTCGTTAGTCAAGATGCTAGAATTTAGATTTGTTTTATTACTCTTGCTGTATTGTTATTTTAAAGGTGAAGTGTGTCATTTAATGGAAAAAATAAATAACGATGGTTTCCAAACTGGTTTCCTAAGCACTGCCTGAATTTAGATTTGTCTTATTATTCTTGCTGGATCGTTATATTTGCCACCAAAATCAAAAGAAAGAAATATCTAGCAATTTAAGGACCACTATTTTCATACAATTAAGCACATTTCAAAAATAAATAGATCATATTATGAAATAATATATACCAAAGGAATTAATGAATGACTAAAAATAAATTATATTATTATATAATATAACTACATTCTAATTTTTATTCTATTAATATTTAAATAATTAAAATGTGAGGATACTTCTTTCCAATTCACATTGCTCAAAAAGTAAACATTTAGCAAATAAATTAATTAATTCATTAATATTCATATATTTACCAAAAAAAAAAAAAAAAAATTATATATTAATAAAAAAATTAACAAATAATATAAAATATAATTTAAAATACAATATGCTGTATATAAAATAGACCAATAGTAATGATTGTATGTAATTAATTTGACATATTTATGTTTAATTCACATTACTCAAAAGTAAACACTAAGTATATAAATAAATATTCATTAAGTAAATATTTAACAAATTGTGTGTGTGTGTGTGTGTGTGTATATATATATATATATAGATATGAAATATAAAATATACATATACAAAGTATATACAAATATTTAAATATATATATATATATATGAACATACACACAAGTATTAAGGCAAATATATTCTAACCTGTCTTTAGATTCTTTTGGTGAAATGTAACGCTCTTTGCAAGTCAACCCATGAACAGCTTTTTTTTATGCTGAAAAAAGTACATACTGATCACACTTTACCTCTAAATTCAATACATCAGTTCCACATTGCAGCAACCAGTGAAAGTCAGTCAGTTATAACTCAAAAAGGACAAGCCCAAATCAGAGAATCAATGTCAGAGCAGACGCACAAACACAGCTAATGTGAGATGAGGGCACACGCCACACAGGGTGACACACATAACAGGGGTGTTTACACTAAAAGGAAGCAAGAAACCAGGAATGGCTACACACACTCGGCGGGGGCCGGCATGGCTTGCCAGTTGAGCACAGGGACGGGAATGGAAGTCTCGCTGATGCCATCCTGACAGCGCTGGGCGGCACAGCTCACACTCTCCAACAGGAGGTGAGGGTTACTCTGGATGGTTTCCACTGCCACATGTCAAACCCAGCGGCATGAGGGACGTTGAGACATGAGAGCGACGGGAAGGGGAGAGAGACAAAGAAACAGAAAATAAAGACAAATAACAGACAGAAATGATACGAAACGAGACACGAGAACAGCAGTCGTGAAACAAACTCACGGCAGAACTGCAGTGATGGACGATGCTCTTTTACAAAGTGCTGCTTTAAACCAATCAAATAATAATGAAATACAGGTGATCACACATCGGCCCTGCTTACACTGGTATTAACAGCCGCTTTGGGCGGTGCAATGACAAACTCAAGTGCAAACCAGGTCCAAAACGCTCTGTGATCCGTCAGAAATGCATGTGAGCACACTGCATTTGTTGAGTAAACGCTGCTGTAATTTGTGCATCCTGGACAAAAGACCGGCTACTCACCTGTCAGTCATCCATTGCACCAAAACAAATATGTAAACTAGACATTTATGTGCAGCTTCCTGGGCTTTTTTTTGGCCATATTTTCCATTTTTAATCACATGCAGTGAGAAATCACATAGCAAATGATGTATGCAGCAGGGATATTATACAAAACACACTAAAACTAATGTTGCCAAATGATTCATTGCATCCAATATAAGTTTTTCTTTACATAATACATGCGTGTGTTTTTTATGTATATATAAATACACACACACAGGATATATTTAGAAAATATTTACATGTTTTTAAAAGTATATATTTATATTCATATAATGTATTATATATAGAAATACATAAAAACATTTCTTAAATACATACATGCATGTGTGTTTTTATATATACGTAATAAATATACACAGTACACATGCATGTATTATGCCAAATATATATATATATATATATATATATATTTTGAAAGCGATTAATCACACTTTTAAAAAAGTTTACATTTTTGTTACTTGAAATTAAAATTCACTGAAATAAAAAAAAACATTCACTAGGCTAACTGCCGAGAAAACATTTCTTAATTTCTTAGTCATTAAGTTTACCTTGATGCATAAAAAAACCACTGCATAGACATATTAAAAATAAATACAGAAACACAACAAACTATTAAAATATTAACAAAATTTCTGAATTATAAAAAGAAAGATTATATACAAATATTAATTTAGGCTACTTACTAAAGTAACATTTTTATTGTCATTTAGTTTACCTTAATGTGCTAGATAAAACCATATAGACATTATATATAATATATAGACACAAACTATTAAAAATAAAGATGCAACAAAAAGATAATTAAAATTTCACTGTAATTAGAGAAAACAATGATTAAAAATATAAAATTAACGAAAACTATTATCGTATCTCGAATGTAAAACAGTCCTACAATCAGGGACCATCCACCCAAAATCTAATCATGAGTGGTCAGAGAAGATGCATTTGAGATGCATGTTAATAGCAGGTGAAAGGCAATGCTCTGTCTCGCCTGACCACTGGTGATCAGATCACTCCAGACAGGTATTAGTAGCAGGTGTAATCCGGGTGTTGACTGAGAAGTCTCTCGGCTCTTACCCAGCAGCGCTGATTGGCCGTCGCCCAGCGGGAAGCGCTGGTATCGCGGCACACTAAACGGTGGCATCAGGTGGAAGCGCTTCTCCAGCAGAGGCTCCAGACGGGAGGCGGAGGGATCGGCTGGGTGGAACAGGTTATAAACCTGCTGGCACGCCGGACGAAGATGAGCCACTGCAGGAGAAAAAATAAATGTGCTAAATTGATCTAAAATTCTGGTATATATTTATTATTATAGAAATACACATATGTGACCCTGGTCTTAAGTAGCACAGGTCTATTTGTAGCAATAGGCAAAAATACATTGTGTGGGTCAAAAAAAATAGATATTTCTTTTATGCCAAAAATCATTAGGACATTAAGTAAAGATCATGTTCCATGAAGATATTTTGGAAATTTCCTACCGTGAATGTATCAAAACCAAATATTTGATTTGTAATATGCTGCTAAGAAGTGCATTTGGACAACTTTAAAAGGCAATTTTCTCAATATTAAATTTTTTTTGCAGTAGTTGTATCTCCTTGTATTTAAAAAAATTGACACTTAAGACTAGTTGCGGTCCAGGGTCATATATATTTTTACTCAGCTGGTTCCTTATACCTTACTTATACACTACAGTTCACAAATTTGGGGTTGGTAAGATTGTTTAATATACTGAAAAAAGCTTCTTCAGCACTCCAGCAAAAACAGTAATACTGTGAAATATTATTATGATTTTAAATAACTGTTTTCTTTTGGATATACTGTGAAATGTAATTTATTCCTGTGATCAAAGCATTATTGCACCGGTCTTCTGTGTCACATGATCCTTCAGAAAACATTTTAATATCCTGATCAAAAATTCTGAACAGCAGTGTATTTTCAAGGTTTTTTTCCCCATGATAAACTAGCTAAACAAAATGCCTTCAATATTTAATTCAACACATTGATCCTGGTGTTTGTTTTGTCTGACGAGCTCGACAGATGTTGGATTGGGAAACCCTGAAACAATCGCTCATAGCCAGCAACTGATTTAACTTGCTTATAGGATTAATATGTTTGAAGATTTGAAAGACTGGACTTCAGAATAAATCCATCGGAGGAAGTCACACTTAATATGTTTCCAATCTGCACAGGTTTCTTTCTCTTTCATCCACTAGAATCTATGCTAAGAGTAGTGAAGGTTAACACACCGTCCAAAGAAGGGACGACAGTTTTCCTCAGAGCGAGGACCAGGCCGAGCGGAGAGCCGAAGAGGAAGAAGTCGGACACTTCAAAGTCAAACTTTCCCAGAGCGCCTCCTCCCTCCAGCATGGTACTGCTGCTGGACCGGCGCGAACCCGGATCGTTCCTCAAAACACTGGAGTGTAGACTGCATACACACAATTTACAGAAATTAATGCATAAGTCACATAATTTACATTATTACAAACACTGATACGAAAACGTCAGTTGATCACACTGTATAATTTTATTAAAAATGTATGAAAATGATCATTTTCTTAATTATTTTAGTATAATTTCTTAAACTAAACTATTGCAGAGTTCACACTTTTTGTTTATAAAAAAACTATGATGACTACTGGAGAAGTACTTTGTTACTTAGATGACCTTGATTCTGATTCATTTGCTAAAGAATTTGATCACTTTAATTCATTTAAAAAGTTTCACAATCTCAAAAAATACTCATTTTTAAATTAAACTGCTGCAGAGTTCACACTTTTCTAGATAAAAGTCAACCTAATGTTACTGAATTCCGATTCAGATCAATTTGCTAAAGAATCAATTTGATCATCAATCATTTGGCCTGAATCACTTGACTGAATCCTTTAAAAGGATGAAAATAATGATCTAAAAGGTTTTGCTCTACACAAGATGAAAATCTAGGCAAATTGTATAATTTTCATTATTTACTACAAACATTTTAATGCAATATAAAACAATAATATATTATTATTATATATTTGTTAATTCAATTTTTAAGGCCATGTCAGAATCAACACACACACACACACACACACACACACACACACACACAACCGTTAAAAATTTTTAGGTCATTAAGATATTTAAAGGTTTTTAAAGATGTTTCTTCTGCTCATCAAGGATGCATTTATTAGATTAAAAATCCAGAAGAAACTGTATTAATGTGAAATATTATTTGAAATTTAAAATAACAGATTTCAGATTTACTTTCAGAAATCATTCTAATATGCTGATGTTTTATTATCAGTGTTGGAAACAGTCGAGCTGCTTAATAGTTTTTTTAGGATTCTTTGATCATTAAAATATTAAAAAGAGAAGCATTTATTTAAAATGGATAATAATGTTCAGATGTACTGTTCCAGGAGTTTACTGTTACACTACTGTTCAAAAGATTGGGTTCAGTACATTTTTATTCTTTCTTCTTGAAAATAAATGAATACTTTTATTAACCAAGGATCTGTTAAATGAACAAAAAGGTTAGCATAGCATAGATTTACATTTTAGAAATGTTTTATATTTGGGAAAAAAAAATGTTGGTTTTTAACATGTTTTTCATCAAAAAATCCTGAGGAAAAAAAATAAAAAATAAAATAAAATCACACGTTCAAAAAATAATAATTTTCCAACATTGACCATTCTAGTAATAAATCAGCATATTAGAATGATTTCTGAAAGGATCGTGTGACACTGAAGACTGGAGTAATGATGCTTTGTATCACAGGAATAAATTACATTCTAAAATATATTCACACAGAAAACAGTTATTTTAAATTGAAATAATATTTCACATTATTACAGCTTTTTCTGGATTTTTAATCTAATAAATGCATCCTTGATGAGCATAAATCTTTAAAAACCATTAAATATCTTACTGACCCCAAATTTATGAGCGGTAGTGTATATATTAGTATCTTTTATTTTTGAAAACTGACACTTAGAAACATAACCTCTGATTAGGGATGCACCGATACCACTTTTTTGGAAAACGAGTACGAGTACTTGCATTTCAGTTTTCTCTTAATAAAGACATGATTTAAATTTACAGGTAACAGATTTAGTCATAATTTAACTAAAAAAAACAAGGGACTAGTTTGGAATTAAGAACATTTATTTAAAAGCATTTAAACAAAAACTTCTGCATTTAAGCATTTAAAAAAAGAATTCTGTTGCATGTAAGATGGCTCGTGAAACTCTCTTCTATCCACTGGGAGGTTAGGCTACTTAGCGACACAGGGCTAACACTGCTTGTCCAAATATCCGTGGTGAAACTAAACGCAGAGGAGACTTGCAGTAAGCAGTGGATATGTTTCGTCGTGTAGTTTAGGCAGCTCTGTGTCAGTCATGTAGCGGCGGCTTGGGACATCACATCTGGGCTCCAGAACATGGAGGAGACGCAGGAATGCCTCATTTTCTACCTCTGAGAGTGGCTGGCCACTCAATGCAATGTACTCGATAATTGCCTGTGTTATTTTCACAGCACATGGATTGTCTCTGGACATTTTCTCTCGTCTTGCAAGAGTTTGCTGCAGCATGGGTTGTGTTGGTTTAGAAGCGTGGGTAAACTCTTTGTTGGGATTTTAGGTGCTTGATTAAATTACTTGTTGAATGCGCTACCTTTTGAGCCTCCTCTGGACAATTTCGCCGAGCACAATTTGCAGTCGGACTTTGTTTTGTCGTCTTCTTTCACTTTGAAATAAGTTCCACACGGCTGACATGTCTCGCCCCGCCTTCTCCCCGCTCTGAGCTGCAGCCGGGGCCTGGGGGCGGGCACTCGGCGCCTGTGATTAACCCCTTACACGCCGCTCAAAGACATTTCTCAGAGCGTGGTATCAGTCCCCGGTATTTGGGGGACTTTTAACGAATACGAGTACTTTAGAAAATGTGAGATACCGGTATCGGTGCATCCCTACCCCTGATACTACCTGCTTTACCAACATGCTAATATTGACCGATTCCAATACAGTCAGGAGTACATTGACTTAAATGAGAAACAGCCTGGCTCACCTGGTCAGGAAGGCCTGGTGCTGTTTGATGGTGTCAAGCTCGTACGTGGAGGAGTCGCTGCGTTTGCGGGGCAACTGTTTTTTGGGGTCGTCCGGTCCGCTGGAACGAGGAATGTCTATATTACTGCGGCTGAGGTGTCGACTGCCCTCCAGAGTCAAACCCGAGCCCGAACCCGAACCCGAGCAGTGAGAGCTGTTTATAATGATCCCTGGTGACAGCAGGTCATTGTCCTGCAGAGGAAGTGAAGCCCTGATTAGTATTACAGAGATCATGTGCTGGAAAACAGCATTTTACTCGCTCTGAAATAAAAGGCTTTGATGTATTACTGCTATTGACACACTAACAAATACGAAAGCATGCAATTTGCCTTATCTGTTGTATTGTGATTGATTACGGGTAATTAATCACTGTCTGGATGTGTGTATGTGTGTGTGTGTGTTCACCTGCACACTGACAATGCTACCACGTCGGCTGCTGTTTTGGGACTCTGACACTGTGATGTTGCTGCTGCAAAGAGCATCAAATCCCAGAATGCCTCCCACACAGTCACCGATCAGACACACCTGCTCAGAGACGCACATTACATCACATTCAGAGCCATGTGATGAGACAATTACCATTTAAAAACGACACAAAGCAACATTCACAACCATGATGTCACACACAGCGATACTGTTGCTAGCACCCAGCTAACATGTTTTAACACAATGCTTATATCATTGCAAGTTTTAACAAAGACACCACAAATGAGTACATCTCTAATGTGTTTTAACATATTGTTAGCATGATTTAGCACACTGCTAACATGTTATAACATGATTTAACACATGGCTTGCACGTTTAAAATAATGATATCATGTTAAGAACACATCATCTAATGTTCTTCTGTAAATCAAGCACGCAGATCCCAAAAGTTAATTTTTGATTTTTTATCAAACATACTAAAACTAGACGCATATTTCACTGGCACACCATTTATAAATGATCTGTAAATAAACACAGAGAGAAAACCGAAATAACTGACCTGTCCGGTGAAAGTGGCTCCCTCCAGGGATTTGATGAAGTCACCGTAGACCTGATTGGCTCGCACTATGACCGTTGCCACGGCGTCCTGGTACTGTGGTGCAGAGGTGGCCAATAGGGGCAGGGCGGCCAGAGGGATGTGATCCTGACTGTTAGAGAGGCAGCCTTCGTCATAGCTGTAGGGACTCAAACTGTGTCAAGGACACAAGAACAGAGAGCATGCTGGGTTATTAGCAGCCACCAACAGTCTTCTACACTGGATTAGCACGAAGAAACGCATTCTACCATACTAGTCTTTCTACAACACATATATCCTCTGCTTGCATCTGCCAAAATGTGCTCTTTATAGCAGTGAACTCTCAATCCCACAATGCAGCGTGTTTTCAAAGGTGTAATGAATGAATCATTATCAACAGCAATTAGATTTTGACATTTTTTTTTTCCAATTTGATAAATTTCAAATCTGGTGCCAAAACATTAAGGATCACCTACTGAAACATATCTGGATAAATTCACACTGCACGCTAACTAATTAAATTTTTTTTATATATATATAAATAAAAAGAGACTTTTATTTATTTATTATTGTTTAATAAAGTTTCAGGAAATATTAAGCAATAATACTAATACTAATATTTTTTTCCCCTATACAAAAAATTAATTAATTAATTTAGTGCATTTATTTATTCATTAAAAAAATATTTGTGATTGATTTCTTTACTAATTAATTAAATGCTAAGTACTTAATCAGTAAATAAGCAACAACAAAAAAAACATTCTGGAAACATTATGCCATATTGTATTTAAAATGAATAAAAGCATGTATGCATTTATTTATTCATTCATTTATTTATTGAAAAGGACATTATGGATCTCCTACTGAAACATATCTGGATAAATTCATAACTGTATGCTAACTAATAAGAAATATAATTTAAATATAGTTTTACATGAATTGTTTTTTTAATATTATTTAATAAATGAATTAACTAGCTGATTAATTGCAGGAAATATTAAGCAATAATTCTATATCTTTATTAAGTATTAAGTAAAAAGTATTTATTTGTGATTGATTTCTTAATTCATTAATTAAATTAATTAAGCTCATTAAGTAAATGAGTAATAAAATAAAGAACATTCTGAAAACATGATTATTTTTATTTATTTGTCTATTTAAAATAAATGTATGCATGTATGTATTTATTTATTTAATCAACTGCTTAATTACAGGGACTGGAAACAAAACATTAAGCAATAATTTGCATCTATTGTTTTTCTACACCAAATAAAATTAATTGTTAACCATGAAGCTGGAGGAACCATTATTAAGTGATAATTGTCAACCTACTGAAAAAATAAATAAATATTAAATATTTCTTATTACAATAAAATAAAATACCATTTCTGGAACCATAATTAGGCAATAATAAAAAATGTAAAAGTTGAAAGTGTTGCCAGTTTAAGATACATCCCAACACTAGCAGAGGTGGTGTTTATTCTCCTGGCAGTGGACTGAGTGTGTGTTAATGCTCACTTGGACACCAGAGAGAAGGCCTCCACACACACGGCTGGACACGGCACCAGGCGGATGGCGATGCGGCCCAATGCAGCGGGGTAATGAACCCGCATCACAGCATCAAACGCACCGCTGATGGTGTTGACGTCCCCCTGCTTGCTGTTCTGGTCTCCGCTGCCCGTATCCAGGATGTTCCCGCCATGCAGGACGAGGATGAGGACGTGGATCTTGGACGGCTGTGAGCACTGCTGTGAGGAACAGTCCTGAGGGACACATTTGGACAGCTGTTTCTCCAGCTGCAGACGGTTCGTTTAAAACATCCAAACACACACACACTCATGACAACATGCTATTGTGAAAGAGGATGACTTACTAACAAACAACACTGTACAGACCGCAACAGCAGGCTTCCGGAAGTACAAATCCCATTGAAAATCTCCATAGGTAAATCGATTCTTCGTTAAAACACATTAATCTTTCAACACAGGCCTGCCATGAGAAACACCGACATATGCTTCTGTAGAAACTATGTCACAAGTGGGTCGACTCAGATGACCAGAGCTAATATTAGCTACTTATATTGCATTAGTGAGGCTGTTGTGGTGTTAAAAATAAAAGAACATAAAATACAGCATGGTGATTTCTAATAAGATGCTGGCGTAATGTTGATTACGACATTTTGGCTGACTGACTGCTCAAAAGTAATTATGTATAAAAGATTCATTTTATTTGTTGATGCCAATTGCATGTACAGACGTTTAAAATTCAAAATAATATGAAATGAAAAATTAAATGTATTTCTGAAAAGAAAAATAAAGGAAAAAAGAAAATGAAGCATTCCATAATTTTTTTTAATTCATATTTTTAAATACTCTTATTACATTATTTTATTAATTATTCATACATTTAATTTAATAAAATAATAATACTTTATGAAATTATTTTAAATATATATTTATTTAATATATTTAGTTTCAGCATTATTAAAATGAAACCATTCATATTATTATTATTATTCATATTAACACTTTACAATAAGGTTGCACTAGTTAATATTAATGCACTAGTTAATGTATTAACTGAATTTAATTAACAATGACCAATACGTTCGGTTTTTTTTTTTTTTTACATTTTAGTTCATTACAGATACAGTCAATTACGCCAGATACTTTTATTTCTTTTAATAATGTATAACTAAATGTTGCAATTAACATTAATGTAAAATTGTTTCATTGCTAGTTCGTGGTAACAAAGTAGTTAACCCATGTTAACAAATGGCACCAGAAACATGCATTTTGCAGCGTGTATTTACACAGCTTTATTTGTTCTATGGACAGGATGAATGGGAAAACACTTCCAGAGCCCAGACTGCTAATACAAAAATGGCCATCACTGTTGTCTAAATCAACATTGCTTCGATAAAACCTCTACGCCACAGAAGAACTACATATCTACATCTGAGTGTGTCTACACCACAAAACAACACTTCTGATAAAATACAGTTTTAGGGTTAAGATCAGCTAAACTCTAAGCAAACATCACAGTAAAACACCCTGATTCTACACAACTTAAGAGCTAGACGTAAACAGACGGGTGTCACTGTGACTCACAGCTGGGCGTTTGCGTGCTGTACGTCGACGCTTACGAACGCTGGAGCGCCTCATGGACCTGCGTCTCTGAGGAGCAGAGTTAAAGAGCACTGAGATCATCCACAGGCCCTCGACCCCTGATCGTGCTCTTCCACCACACGTCCTCATCAAACCCTTCACACCACAAGAACTTGACCTTATGACTGTATGCTGAGCCGACCTTTGCAGTGACAGACTGCCGTTTCATTTTGTCAAAGTTTATGCGGCTTGTTCACTGATCGTGTGGAGCTGATGCAAAATGAAATCGCTGTTGCATAACTTACCCTCAGAGAAGCTTTTCCCCCCATTTTTACGTCAGCATGAATGCAGCGTGACTATTGCTGATATTCTGCTCCGTTAGTGCGAGCACAGATCAATGTGTTTTTCATTGCTGCAGTTGCACTAACAGTACAACACTGCTGCATAAATATGTATTATGTAACATTTATTTTGTAGTGCATTTCCATTCGTTTTAATGGGTAAGTGTGCGAAAATGTATAGATGCAGACATACCTCATTGAGTCGCTCTACGCAGGCGGTCCCAGAAAACTCCCCACCCGATTCTTGATAGTCACCTGGAAAATTGCAACCTGAAGTTAATGTGATTAATCCGTGGGCATCATGATAAAAAACAAACAAACAAAAAACAATAACATGCATTGGT
>JAUMHQ010000065.1:15201182-15211450 GCA_032361165.1 Enteromius paludinosus | reverse complement strand
TCTTTACTTACTATCCTAAGGATTTTTGGCAAAAAAGAAAAATCAATAATTTTGACCCATACAATGTATTTTTGGCTTTTACTACAAATATACCCCAGTACATGTTCAGCAAAAGAAAAAACGTCATACTTCACACATCTGTAACAATTTGCGGATTTTCATTTTTGGAAGCTGTTCTTGTGGATTTAAAGCAGCTTACTCACAGCTTCTTTGTGAAGACAGAAACAATGAACTAAAGACATCACATGATAAAACAGACCTTATTTTGCTCGAAATGTTGCATGCTGGTGTGGTGGAGGGTCTGTTTTCTCCTTCTGTGGTCTGAAGGAAGCCCTCGGGGTGGGACGGGGAGCGCTCCTCTTCAGGGAGACCCGATACGGTGTCCTCAGAGGAGACGATGGACGCCTCACTCTCCTTCCCGCCATTGGCACTAATCTGGTCGTGGCTCAAGGCCACAGAGCTGGACACATCCTCAGAGATGCTGTCATCTGTAGACATTCTTAAACAGCCGTGGACAGAGACTGTGTGCGAGCGCTGTTACAAATAATGAAGAAAACCGAGGACAAAACAATGTCACAGGATCTACAGACAAATAAAAAGCAACTAGGGCTCAAACCTGCATTATTCCAATCACCAAACATGATATTTAACCAATGAGCCACCAAAAAAATTTAAGTCAGTATTTACTTTCAGAAATGTTTACCTATGCATGCTTTTGATGAATAGATTGCAAAAGAACATGTGGGTAATATTTAAAAATACCAGAAATTGTAACTATTTATTCTAATACATTTAAAAATATTTATTGCACCAAAAAGTTATCCTTAATGAAAAAAAAAAAAAACACGTCTGCATATTCTTAAAAAGAAGAACGTAATGTATTTTCTTAATATACTTAAGTGAACTTTGTTAAATGAAAATGTGTTATGCAATTAGTTTACTTTAGAAAGCTTTTTGACATGCATGTAAGACATACAGCTTCATATATAGTTTCATAATTGTTGAAACGTCTTTGAAATATGGCTACACTTTAACGTACACTTTGAAGCACTACAATTAGTCATTATTCATGTCATTTTGAATCTTGTCACATATTTAAATCTATTTGAACTTGAATGTAGTTCACTAAACGTAAGGCAATACAGTAAAATTAATAATCAACTACTTTGCATGCCAGTCAACACATCAAAATAAAACAAAAGATTATTAAAACACAATGATTTAAGAGGTAAAACTTTAATATGGCATTATGAAGTGTGCTTAATTGTGTTAAAAAACACTTACAAGTACCTCTCTTTAAATGTACTTAAGTGGTCTTTTATTTCATTAATATTATATCGTCCGCAAGAAATATACTTTTAAGATTTGAAGTACACTACAAGTGTACTCAGAAGGGTTTTGTGTACTATTGATCTGATATTAATACAAACACACTCAAAATGCATAAATACGAGCAAGAGATGAAAGCCCAAAAATAAAAACATGAGTTATGAGCTGCATTTGATGCAATGATGTTATAAAGGCTAATAATTATCAAAACCTAAACCAAGAAAATTCAATTAAATTATAAAATGACCGGCTAAGGCATAAGCAAAGACCCAGCTGTCAGACCATCATCATGGGCACATCTGCTAAATACATTGTTTACATGCTACAGATATATTTTCACAACAAATGTCATTAATTGCTATAAACTTAGATGCAAGTTATAAGAGCTGATAAAAGCCAGAAGCTAACGCATTTGATTATCACATCAGTAAACAACACAAAGCTAACAACATACAAACCCAGCCGCTGGTGTGTTTTGTGATGGTATAGTTATTTAATAGATGTCAAGCGGGCTCAGAGACGTACATGCAGCAACACACAGACTCGCTATGGCGCTTCCTGTTCGCGCACACACACACACACAGCACGCATCACCTCTGCAGCTGCATCCCTTCGCCCCAAACACAAGCGCCGACACATTTCCCATGACAATAACCCACGGGTACCGTGTCACTTACTTGTTACTTTTTAACGTCACTTGTTCTCCCATTTTTACATTTCCTCACGCGCCGCGCGCACTCTCTCTTTCTGTTCATCTGTCACTGACTGCTTCTCGCTCAACGTTCTAACCAACGACGACACACTGCGCCGCGAAACGCCATTGGTCGATTGAGTTCGAAAGGCGTCAGTTGATTGGCCAGCAGAGATTGTCGACGTCACTTCGGGTTCTGTGATTGGCTCGTTCGCAGGATTCTGCGCATTTTAAGGGCACAACAGAGGTTCTGATTGGTTCTCTTTTATGTAAGCCCGCCGCTATCGGCTTGTGTGCCCCGAAGAAATAGTTCTAAATACTAAAACATTAGTAATAATAATAATAATAATAATAATAATTATTATTATTATTATTATTATTATTATTAAAGGAAATTATTAGGTTGTATACCAGTCTGTAATAAAAAAGAAATAATTTATTCTCCTTAACGAAAATGTAGCTTTTTTTTTTAGAACAAATTTAATCATTTTACTTTTTTTCCCCCAAAATTGCATAAACATAATAATAAAAAAACGATGTATAACTATTATATTTTTTTATTATTCCCTTTTGTAGGCTACTAATAAAATGAAATAAACTGCATTTTTACATCCTTTTATATTACACCAAATCCAGTATAAAAAAATAATTCTGTAAAAATAAAAATTGCTTAATTGTAATGAAAGATTTTCACAATGCGAGTATTTCCTTTGGATATAAAACATGATTAATCTTCTTTAGAAAATCTATAATTCTTTTAACTTAAAAGTAAAAAAAAAATTCACAAGGCAATAAGAAATGTACAACTAAAAACTATATAATGGCATAATTTTATTTATTATAAAACATGCATCTTTTAATGTATGTATTTATTTATTTATTTTGTGTTTTGTTTTGGCAGATTTTTTTTTTTGTGTGTGTGGAAGATATTCTTACTGTGATAAATGTATGCAAGCATAGCTATACTGCAGAACAATAAACAAAAGTGGTTCATACACAATGAATGTCATATTTATTGACAGATATACAAAATTCCAAAGAGTGACCTTTTTTGTCTTTACATGAAAATACATTGTATTACACAAGGTAATAAATACAAATAAAGACGAAAGTAATGGCATCACTATAATACTTTTCAGTATCTCCCCGGTTAAAAGAAAACTCACCTATCCATTAGTGCGTCCAAAGAAAAAATTCTTTACCTTATCCTGAGACCTATTTCTAAAAGCACAAACCTAGTCTAACCTTTAAAAGCCATGCAGATTCTACTGTGGGACCTTTCATCTGGTTGCATGCATTTTTGCTTATTTGTTCTTAAAGATACTATTTGGACAAAGAAAATGAAATATATATAAAAAAAAAAAAAAACTCAAATGGCAACAGTTCTGGATCTCTTGCATTTATAAATCAGAAGATATTTTCTCTGAATGGTGCCTTGTTCCCTCCAAACCGCAGATGAAAAGCGCAACTCGTAACATAAATGCTCCGTTTTTTGATTGTTTTATCCCCTCAAAGGAAAGGCATGCATGACTCCCGTGTGACACAGTTCTTTCAGCCATAAGGAGAGAACGCTGAAGGAGGCGCTAGGATCTGGCATTTCTCTCTGTCTCTGCCAGACACTCCCGAACAAGCCCTCTGGCATGAATGATACCTACAACACACAGAAAACCACACCAATCAGTTTCCAAGACGCATTATTTTAGCTTGACATCAGTGCACTTGAAGTAGATTTGATCATGTCCACAAACCTCTTTTAAGTCGCTCCATGGCGCTTTTACTCCCTGCATATGTTGGTCTTATTTCTTTCCCAAGTTCTTCAATGATGGCGAGGAGTTCAGCATATTTACTCTGAGGTACTTGGTTGCCATTTGGACCCTAAACATGAAATGACAATTATAACATTATAATTATAAATAATGCAATAATTAACACATATGCAGTACTGTGCAAAAGTCTTAGGCCACTAGTTTGATCACCAACAAAAAGTGGGTTATTTTTATCTTGTGCGGTAGCGTGTCAGTTGGAAATATCAGTTTACATTTCCAAACATTATTTTTGTCATTAATTGTAATAATGCAGTGAGATTATTGACTGACAACAGCCAGTGCTCCACACAGAGATCTGATCATCATCCAGTCTGTCTGGAATCACAGGAAGTAACAGAACAAACTGAGACAGACTCAATCCAGAACAACTGTGGCACGTCTCCAAGATGAAGAAAAAAAAAATCTACCTATAAAGCTACCTGAAAAACTCTGGGTAAGTGTACCTCGGAACAGAAGCTGCTTTACCAGAAGCTGTAATACCAAATATTTATTTAATTTAGTTAATAGAAGTTAATTGATAAATGAAATCTATTTATGGCATTATTTTTGAAAGCATCCTCATTTTACAGCATTTTTACATGAGTGTCTAAAACTCAATACTGTAGCTTTGCAGGTAGGTTTTTATTTTAATACATCAGTTAAATTAATAGTTTTATTATTTTGAATTATTGTTTTCAGTTTTAATTAAATTTCCTGTATTTTTGTCATTTTTAAGTCTTATTTAATGTACACAGTTTTTTTTATTTTAGTTACTTAAGTGTCAAATTAAATTGATTAATATTTTTTTGTTTAAAAGTTTTGTTTTCCCTTTAATTTGTGATTTAGTTTAGTTTTATTTTTTATACATCTACAGTTTTTATGTCAGATTTAGTTTGTTATTTCATAGAGATAAAAATGAGACATTTTTCCTAGGCAACAAGCTTAAATAAAACACGTTTAAAAGGTTTTTGTTTTATTTATTTTTTTAAAGTAGCTTTTTTCCAAGTGTTAGTTAACTATAATAACATAAAACGTACCTGTGGGAATCCCAACGAAGGCGGCCCAAAGTCGTTTAGAATAGGCTTGTATGACTGTATCGTTGCCATTGAAGATGGAGAGGGAATGTTTCCTGTTAAAGCAACAATACACATCTTTAACTGCATGAAACAACAACTTACGATTTACGCAAATACATTATTTCAAGACAGACGTGCATTTGCTCAACCGATCTTTTGTCTCAAAGCCTCGCCGTTACCCTTGTGACAACTAGCCCCGGCCTTCGTTGTATGCGATACCACCCTCCGCCGCTAGGTGTCCCCAAAGAGCAGTAAAAACGGTACGTCTGAATCCGATCAATCAACAGCCCAAGAGACAATCATGGAGGAAACGGCACGGGCTTGATCTTAGCCGCTAAAAGGATTCATTTTTATCACAATCTAGCGGCCTCCACGCAAACCCATCCGGCCACGGCGCGACGCGGACCCTTCGGGAAGACCCCGAACATGTACCGTACGCCGATATTTAGCCCTAGCGAAGGCGAGGAATGCGTTTTTTTCACTAGTAATAATGGCGGATGTGAAGGATCTGACCCTGTAGCGATCAGACTGGACAAAAACTACACACGGCTTTTCCCCAGGTATTCTTTCTCACGCCAATTCTTACATTCGACCAAATACACTCAAGACCAAGAGTTTTCCACGCTTTTTCGGCATACCTTGGTTCCCAGAAGTTCCCGGAAGGTGTTGATGGAGATTGGGTTTGTAAGACATACCTGAAGAGATAATAAATGAGAGAAATAAAATTGTCCCTAAAATCAGCGGAGCGTCCGTCTCAGACACTTTTTGTTTACAGCGGAGCAGCACCGGCAAATATGGCCGCGTCACTCCTCATGACACCCACACTGCTGTCCATCATCATCACAAAGAACTCAGACAATTAACACATAATTAATGAAAAAAAATAATAATAAATAACCAGCGTTGTCCATCATCACAGTGACAACTGGAGAAGTTATAAAATCATTCATAAAAAAAAAAAAATACTGCGCGAAGATTTAAACCTTTTTTATAATAGATTTTACTTAAATATTTTTTATTCCGTTTTAATAAAATACACTTTTAGAAAAAAATTTTTTTTTTGCATTCTCCATAAGATCTTAACATTTAGCAATTTTAGAACTAAACTTAAATAAAGCGGGATGATCACATACCAACAGAATTTAGTTGAAAACAAATAGTTTAATTATTTTTAAGCTTTTTTACAGTTTGTAGAATTAATAAAACATGTTATTTTACATACACTCATCCAACTTTTTATACACCAAATACTAAAAAATACGAGATTTCAGGTTTACCTACTAATTTCCTTATTGCTCAATCCTTACCACGCTGAAAAATAAAAGTTATTATGATTGCAAAAAAGAAAAAAAAAAAAAAGATGTGGTTCCCCTGAAGTAAAGACATTTCAAAATAGAGGTAATCCACAAGATTTATTGGTCATATGCAAGAGGTAGAGATCTTGCAGTCAGTTAAATTTTTCCATAGATTCTTTGTACAACAGATCCATCAGTAGTGCAACTCGTGCAAGGATGAATGACATTGTCTTTAGAGTTCTGCAACATCTACAATTCAGCAAAAACTTGACATTTCAGATATGCACCTATACATCGAGATATAGTAGAGACTGAGCGTGTGTCAAACTCACACATTTACAGCAGAAATCAGGTTTTTTGTCCCCAATAACACGAGTGACGGCAAATCATTAAAAGCAAGAAATAGAAAATTGGAGCAAAAGCACTGATTGATGTGGCCTTCTGCGCTGGACATTACAAAATCGCACTGAACTGAAATGCTGGAAAGCAGCAAAAAAAAAAAAAAAAACCTGCTGACCCACTTGGCGTAAACTAAACAAAATCCAACGGGTTCAACAAACCATGCAACGTGTCTCTGAGCCAGTCTTTAGGGTTGGGTTTGCACCGCTTGCATTCGGTCGCCTTCCTGCTTTCAAATCAGGGATTGTATTAAGGGGTGGAGACAAGCAGCATCATGCCCAAGACATGCTGGGTCAGAAGGCTGAAGGTGGGGACATATATGGAGGCCAGAGAAAAGGAAACAGAAAAAGAAACTAGATTGTGAGTAACCCCTGAGCGCTGTCCTGTGTACATAGTAGTGTGTGTGACTTCATAAAGCCACTCATGTCGATGGAAAGCACAGGGCCACGATTTAGCAGACTGGAGGTTTTGAAAAGGAAACGGCCTGACTAAGTATCGTCCAGTTTCGCCCCTCTCAGTGCTGTTTCCTGACGCGCAGAGCTCTGATTCTGTAGCTCCTTTGGCAATGAGTCCTCTTTGGACATGAACCCTGAAATATTAAATACGACATGAGCACCGTCTTCCTCACGGCGTGCCGGAAGAGGAAGGGTGGCTGGCAGGCTCACGATGCCGCATCTGCCCTAAAGCGAGGGGTGCTTGTGTCACGCTATGTGTTGACGGTGTGGCTGATGCTCTGCGGGTGGAGTTGCTGCCACATTTGCTGCTGCTGCACGGCCAGCTGCTGAGACTGATCCGATGACGACAGGATGTTGATCAGCGGTGACACACAGTTGGCGGGAATGATCAGACCTGAGAAGAAAAAAGAAACAAAACTGGTTGTTACTTTTTCTTTCTTTTTTTTTTTAAAAGCACTATTACATCAATGTCTTTTCCCCCCATGTTTTTTGTTGGTTAAATTCAATTTTATAAGCACCGAAGAAAGAATGCACTGAAACGTCTGCTTTTAAGAGACCTTGCACTTCTGTCACTTTAGCACTTTTGTATTAAAAAAATAAAAAGATTTTTGGCCTAGATGCATTTTTTCAATAACTTTTGCTACCTGGCTGACTTTTAAAAATCAAGTAAATTTCATTTGTGTGGCTAATGAAATGCCTTTTTTTTCCTTAATTTTACTGTTTTTTGTTTGTTTTTTTAACTTTTTTTTTTTTTTCCGCTTTGTTTTCCCCAATTTATTATTTCTTTTAAACTGAAAAAAAAAAAAAAAAAATTAAATGTAAATTATGAAGCTTCTACATTAACTTGTAAAGGTTTAATAAAAATAATTTTTTGGGCTTTATTTTTTATAACAGTGATTTTTTTTTTCACAAGTTTGTACCCATAAATTACATTTTAAGTTTAATTACATGTAATGAATTTTAAACCATTTAATGGTTCTCAAGTTCATTTTAATGATCAGAAAGCATGTCTAATTAATTGAAACTTTGTTTTACATTAATAGAGACCTATGAAATGTTTTTTTCTAGATCTATGTAATCAAATTTGTATTGAATCAAACAAAAATAAAATATGAACATTAATCTCTTAATTTTAACTTTACAATTTAAAATTAAAACTTGGAGTGATTAGGGAGTTCACTATTACTTTGTGAAAGTACACTCTACTGTACAAAATGATAGTAGTTGTCTATAATTGTATCTGTTTGACAACCTACCCACAATTCTCTGCCCGTCCTCTGTTCTCAAACGTACAATCTGCATCTTCACATTGGCTCCGCTGACTGAGGCCAGTACGCCCTCCACTTTGGTCCACACACTGAGGACAGAGCCACAGAGGACGTAGTATGTCCTGCACCGCAGCCCGATCTCACACTGTAGTCCCACTGACACTTTCTTACAGTTCCCTCGCCTGCAATAAAGCATGTTTCTCATGACAACATTTTCAGACTTCCCAAATCAAAAGTGAAACTGCATGTTTGTTTCTATTTTCACTTCTGAAAATACTTAAAAGCAGCACCTACCAATACGCGTGTGAGCAGACGTTAGCCGAGGAGTTGTACTGATCAATCCAGTGCTGCTTGGCATCATCAGAGAGGACCTATTTTGAGATGAGAAGGATTAGAGACTGTACGAGCCGAGGAAATGACATGAAGCAGTCTGCAGGATGCCAAAGAGAGGCTAAAATTAACATTCACCAAGCACCAAATGAGGAAGCATATTTTTGATTTTGTATGTTGATGTATAAGTGGTTTAATCTGCATGATAACATGACCCTCGTTACAGCGATACAGAAGTTTTCTAAATATTAGATATGCAGCTGGGAAGCCTGAAAGTCATTCGATGAACAATGCATTTGAAGATATAATTCAAGGTGTGGTCATGACTGACTGTAATTAGCCCAATGTACTGATTTAAAGTGGAAGATGTCTCAATATTAAAGCATGCTTTGATTTTGGGATATTTTAAGGTGCCGTTTCACCTTGAGTCTAGCTAGAACAAGCTGTTTCATGTGACACAATAACTAGGGTGTGACCATATGTCCTCTTTTTTTTTTTCCAGGTCACATCCTGGCCAAGATTTCTAAATTGCCTAAAACACTCCGGTTTCTTATTGACGTGCCTTCAACAGTCCCCACACATTATGTGTGTTCATGATTGCATTGCTTTGACATTCTCTGTACATCCTGTCTCCTTGCATGCTACACCTGGTCAATTATGTACAACAATTTAACCCTACTAGTCAACCTGCTTTCGTCAAATTAGCTTTAACAATTATAAAAACAATAACAAACCCAAGCCAAAACATTTCAAGCGATTTTGAAATTGGCCTCAGCGTGTCTGGGTAAAACAGGACACATGGTGAACCTTTATTATAACCAGTGAGATTTGTTGACAAAAAATATTGACTGAAATAATGGAAAATACATACAGCAGATTTAAAAAGCCAATTTAATACCTTTTTACTTCTCTTTTTGATGTCCACATAGGTCTCCAGCTTAACCTGTTTTCCTATATTTGGTCTATACACCATAAAGAGTCTCTTTCTGGGATTGACCTCCTTTATCAGGATGGCAATTTTCTTGTTATTCCGCACCTTGAGATGCAACAGAACACTGTTAGGTTTAGTACTTAAAACTAATTTAAAGTAGGGAGCATAAAGCGGAAACAAAACGTTTGTTCACCTGAACATAAAAGCCATCATCTGGTCCGTTCTGGTCTGCCCAAACGTGAGTGGCATCCTCCCATGACAGTCCCCGCTCCACGCTCACCTGAAGACATCAACAATTTTCGCCCATTAGCCAATTATGACATACATAAACGATAATATATGCATCGCCATGACACTCATAAACATGGACACCTATTTTACGTACTGTATTGAGCTCCACATGCCCTGAGGTGGAATATCCCGGTGTCAAGAATTTCTTTACATCAGCTTTCTTCACTTTCTCATCTCCAGAGCCCAAATCTGCAAACAAAACATACATTTAAACTCACAAAGTGAACAAAATGAGCTTATCTTGAAGCCTAAAAGGGTTTTCACTACATCAAGATGGCAAAATGAGTCAGAATGTGCACAAGCTAATTTTGAGCCAAAGGCAAAAAAATTATATGTGTATATATTAGGGGTGGGCATAGATTAATTTTTTTAATCTAGATTAATCTAGATTAAAATGT
>JAUMHQ010000065.1:15169630-15185253 GCA_032361165.1 Enteromius paludinosus | reverse complement strand
TAAGAAGTAGGAAACGATGGTGTTTGAGACTCACAGTATGTTATGTCCATGTACCGAACTGTTATTATTCAACCATGCCAAGGTCAATTCAGTTTTCCATTCTATGGCACCTTTAAAAAATATTCCATGTATTTATGAAATGCATGCATGCAATTTCTCACAGGCCTTTTTTTAAGGAGATACAACTGACCGGCTTAAAGTCTATAAAAAATGGTTGACCTTTTGTAATATGCGATTTCCTCTTGCAGCATGAAGACTTTAGCTTTCAGCTCATTGCGCTCATGCAGAACGTCACGCAGCTCTTGCAGGGTAAATCGCGGGCGGTTTGGGTCTTTTGGATCGAAAGAGGACATGTCTTCATCACACAGTGCCTCCTGGTGGATGACAGGAACACACAGTCGTTTCCACTAGCTTTTACACGGAGCAGAAGAGGTTTAAACTAGAGTCACGCAAACAGCTTCATTATCAGAGCATCCACAAAACAACTCAAAAATCACCTGACTTCACACTGCTGTTAATGTACAACAGTATATGATTGGTGCTTTGCTTTATAATAGACTGTAACCTCTCTGTTATGATCCATCATATGATCATCATTGATTCAGTCACATGGCTTGCATTCAGTACAAACGCTTGCACACAATACATGCAGGCTGCTTTAACAATCAGACTTTTACTAGTCGGCATTCTTCACTATGAGTGTGTACCTGTGACTAATGCCGTTAATGCACTGCTCTTGCAGTGTGTTGGTACAGAACCAGTCACACACTCTGCATGGTTGTTGTGGCCCTAGCGTGACTCGTGCAAACATACGCAGATATGGGTCAGGTGTTAGTTTACACTCCATGCTTTCCTTAGAAGCTGCCGCTGCAGGGTTACCCATAAAAACGCAGTATCTTCACCGTCCTTCTCCTCTTCACTGCCATCTGTCAGGGCTCCTGGGGCCCCAGTGTGGGGGATGAAATGGAGGGGACTTTCTTCTATCTCCAGGCCCCCGGCGAGGAGCTCAGAAGCTAAATCCTGACCCCAGGAAGGGGCCGCTTTAGACGACTGTGGTCACAGACATGTGGATTGCAACTTGCGACCAACATTTTATAGGGAGTGTTTGTTTGAGTGTACAGTTCAAAATAAACCACTGAACACAATGGCATAAAATCTGACAAAATGCCACTAAGCTCCATCATGTCATTCACTTTTAATATCAAATGACTTAAATGTGTGCATAGTATTGATTCTGACAATGTTTAACATATTAAACAAGTCCCACAATTAACTGGACACTCCAATTCATACATATTTGCATCTTACATACAAAATCCACTGCTTTTTATTCTCATCCTAGTTTCCAACTAGACTGTGACTCATTCATGTTTCATTCTGACTCATTATGGACACCATGTGAAGATCCTGACATTTTAGATCACACTTACTTCCTTAAAATAGAAATAGAAATGACTGAATGCTGCAGTTGAACACTGAAGTGTCTCACTGCACTGGAAAAACATCAGCTCATAATCTATTTGTCAGAGATTTCATGAGTCCCTAAATGTGTGAAAAACCAACACAATCAACACAGCACTCATCTTCATTCACGTACCTGTGCAGGTGAAGGTGGTCCTACAGGCTCCTCCGTCTCAGCACTGATCTTGCCTTGGTCTTTAAGCCGCTCCTTAAGACGGGTCACTTCCTGTCGCAGGTTACCCAGCTCCTGCTGCCGTGCCTGACCAGACGCCTCCAGCTCCACCTTCTGCTCGATCAGCGCTTTACCCTGGGCATCCATCACCGTGATCTTATGCCTCAGGTCATGATTGATCTTCATTAGCCGGTTCAGCTGCTGCTGGAGCTGGAAGAAATGCAATTTACATTAAACATCCAAAATATGATGAACATTATGTGCACATTAAGCAATTCTGATCCACTGTGATTTCATCAGATGTTTAGGCTATGATGTTGTTTTTTTTCAGCAACAGTTGTTAATTTCAATAAACTTTGGCATCTTTTCATCTTGCTTCCTTGAGATAATATCTGTGCATTGACTGCCGTTAACAAAAGGATTCACTCAGCAAGAACATGGCTCTTTACCGCTTCAACGTCCTCGTTTTTGAGCGTCAGCTCACGGTCTTTGGCGCGGATTTCGTCTCGCTGTTTATCTACAACTTCCTTCAGCTTCTTCATCACCTGCCGCTCCCTCTCGGTCATGCCTGCATCACAAATTAAAATCAGCACATGCAGCCTCATTTATTACAAAGAAAACTGGCATTCAAGGAAATAACTAAATATAAGAAAGGTAAAATTGATAGATTTTGGGCATTTTTGATCGACACATTAGCATGCAGAAAGTTTCAGGGTGAGGCTTTTGTTTTGCATGGGAGAGGTCAATGGAAATAAGGACAGACGTAAGAACTCTGACAGACGCTGTAAGCAAGACTGAGCGCCCATGTTGCTGCTCCTAAAATAGACGTGTGTCCGTGCAGAGAATGTGACACACAACCACTGACACACTTCACGTTTGTCATGACCTAGAAATTTAATGTCACATCCCTTAAAGGAATATTTAGAGCTTAAAGGGGTCATACAGTGCTACATGCACTTTTTTCAAACTGTTTGGACTGAAATGTGTGTTGGGAGTGTGTGTACACGACCACCCTACAATGATAAAGATCCAGCAGTAGTTTTCTTTTCATTTAATTAAAAATAAGTTGCCCCTTCTGAAATCAAGCCATTCTCAAATGCATGTCGGTGTGACATCACACCGACAGAGGCCACTCCCACAGTAGTTGATTGACAGCAGCGTGTCACACAGACTGAACTGACGCAGACCGAGACACAGAGACAAGCAAGACTCCTAAGAGATTGAGGTGTTTTGTTGTTGAGTGTATTAATGAACATAGCAGTAGTGATTTACTTCCGACATCTGAGTGACTGAAGACACGGAGGATTAATGTTACGTTTGGTTCTGAAGGGAAACGTGCCCTTGATCAACTGAAATGCGTTTTATGTTCGGGGGAATCATTCACACCTACAGAAGCATAATGTCTTATACGAATCTTTGCCCTTCCTCGCCCTTCCTAATAATGAGCTAATTAGTAAGTTTCACTATGAATACGGCTAAAGGGTATTCATAGGGGGCGGAGTCAGCAGAGCTCCTGAAGATTTAAAGGGGAAGTACACAGAACAGACTGATTTTAAAAGAGCTGTTTTTGACAGGGTAAAATGAGCATGTTTAAATTGATCTTTAAGAAATTTTAAAGCAAACTATATCACAAACTTTCCATTAAGACCCTAAAGAATCATATTAGCTAGTGGAAAACTGGGTTTGTATGACCCCTTTAATACAACTTAAGGTGTAAACCTTAAAAATTATTTTACAAAACACTGCATATATTGAATATATGTAATATTAACATGTTTAGCCTTTTACGTATATGTATGTCAAATGATTAATCGCGATTAATTGCATCCAAAATAAATATTTTTGTTTACATTATATATATATAGATATGTGTGTGCATACTGTGTTTATTACATAAATACACACATATACAGTATGCATTTTGAAAATATTTACATGTATATATTTAAATTAATATAATTTATATTATATATAAAATAAACTTCATATATAAACACAACACTATTTTCTTAAATGTATGTATGCGTGTGTATATATATTTTAAAAATACACTAAATATAAAAATACATACGAATAAAAGCATGTATGTATTAAATACTGTAACTTGGCAGTCTGATGTCAAATTTTATATATATTTTTTTTATATACATAGATAATTCTATATGAAATCTGTATTAAAAATAAGTAATAAGTCAAACATAGTTAATTATGAAAAATACAAATATTATATATATTTACAAATAATTTATAATATATTAGTTTATGATGTCATTAATATCACATTCATTAAATATTTTTGTCAATATGATGCGCTATATTTTTGGAAATCGCCAACATGCCAGAGATGCCACCCATGTGCATTAAAAAACCTGGAGTATTCTTTTAAAAGCTAATTATTCAAGTAAATCAAAAATTCTTTTTAAACAGCTCTTTGTATCTTTACATCAGCGCTGAGAGCGGTGCTGGAATGTTTGTGTAAACAGCTGCGCTGTGTTTGACACGGAATCAAACCCGTCCAGCAGGCCTGAGAGGGAGACTGTTCTGACGCGAGCGAGAGTGTGTCCGAAGCACTGTGGAGTCTCTGTGCTGCTCATGCAGTAACGCACCCTGGCTCGTCTTCACTCACACGGAGAAGGGACGCTTTGTGTGGCGTTTGTGTCCGCTCCTAAACAGCTGAAAGAATGCGTGAGAATTTGTGTGCGCATGATCACACGTGTTTGCTTTTTGTATCCGGAACAGGAATGCTGGGAAAACAGCATGCTGCTATGTTCCAAATAGAACAAACGCAGTACATACAAAATTATTAGTGAAACAACATTAGACTTTCCTAGCATGCTATGTTGTCATCACATGACCTCAGTATGTCTCATGCGAGTGACGTCCAATTTATCTAATTTTTACAACTTTTTCAAGAAGCAAGACTTCATATCTTTGTTTTGCATCTCAGGTAAACATGTCTAGTTGCTGGAATATTTAAACACTCATTTCTGGCAATGTTTGCAAAATTGAATGCCACGACTTTATGATTTATGACATTTTAAAGCCTTAATTTGTGAAAGAGTGACTTTTTAAGATCTTTGAAACCAATTTTGTTTGGACTGAGTTGCATTACATCTAATTAGAAATGGAAGGTCATGGGCAATGAAGCGTGGTGCATTGTGGGTTATTGCTTTCCAGAACGTGTAAAAGCTCTCTTTCTCTAAACCCTGAGTTTTAAGACTACCTTCCTGTTTCTGTATATCCTCTTCCGTCACTGGACATTCTTTGACGGACAGGTTGTTGAGCAGCGTTTTGTTTTCCTCCTGCAGCTGTGAGATCTGGGACAGCAGATCCTGGGCTTCTCCTCTCCACACATCCTCCACAAGCTCCAGCTCCTGTTCACAACCACACACACACACACACACATCTCAGAAGCGGCTCATAAAATATACATGAGTGTATATTTAACCGCTGACCTTCACAGGAGTTACGTAATGTCTGAAACAATCAGCAAAAACGCACAAAGCAGGAGCATAATACCATCTTCACAGAAGGACACAGACAAAAGCTGCATTCATAACTCTGCTTATATTCACATAATAATGTTTTCACTATATTCTTATATTTGTGTGAGAACCTTATGTGATACAATACCATGGTCATGTACTATGGTAAAACCACAGTTTTCTTCTTCATCTTGAAGTAGCATGTAAATTAGCATTAAGTATAAGAGTGTTTAATCACTCAGTAAACATCAAGATATCACAGCATTAGTGCAGTAGAATCAGTCCCCACACTATATTATGGTACTTCCACAGCATATTTTACATCCGCCTTATAAGATTTAGATTTGTTGCGTATTTGTTCACTGTCCCAGTGGACAAGATGATATGTGACGATGATAAACTGTGTTTAAGATTACATAATTTCCTGTACCAGACAGGAACTTAGAAATTCCCATGCATGCACTGCTTTGTTCTGATACACCACTGGCAAACAACTTAAGCCAAGAAAAACAATGTATATAAGCTCAAACCTACTAAAAATAGTAGGGAAAAAAGCAGTATCCATTCAGCAAGGATCTGCTAAACTGATAAAAAAAAGTGACAGTAGAGACTTATATTGTTAGAAAAGACTTCTATTTTGAATAAAACGCTGTTCTTTTTATTCAATAAAGAATCCTGAAAAAAGTATCCTACATTGATATATAAGAATGATTTCTGAAGGATCGTGTGACGCTGAAAATTGTAGTAATGTAATGTAGGAATTCAGCTTTGCATCACAGAAATAAATTACATTTTAATGCAATTTAAAACAGAAAATTATTTATTGTATTCATATTTCACAGTATCACTGTTTTTACTGTATAGTTGATTAAACAAATGCAACCTTGATGAGAATAAGAAACTTTCTTATATATATATCTATATTCTTTATAGATTCTTAAAAAAAAAGAAAATTAATAATAATAATAATAATAAATATATATATATGATAGATAAATAAATAAATAAATATACATATACTTTATATTAGGGCAGTCAAGCTATTATATTGTACATATAAATAATAACATATATAATTTAAACATTATATAATAATAATAATATAAAATTAATATATGAACTCCTTTTATTTATTTTTTTATATGTTATCATGTTCTTATTGTGTTTTAGTGTTAGTTAGCTTTTTATTTTAACCTAATCAAAATAATCGAACTGCAGCTTTATTGAGATTTGAGTCATTTGTTTTTGCAAATGGACTTCACATGTCTTAAAATATATATATGTACACTTTAATACATTTATCATGTTTACTTTTTAATGTTTTATATATACAAGATTAGATAGATAGATAGATAGATAGATAGATAGATAGATAGATAGATAGATAGATATTTAAAAATGACGTCACAGACGAGAGACCCACACTGGACAGTCACCTGTCTGTTTAATTCTGACGATTATTCTGTTGTCAATAAAACGGAGTTAAATGGTTATAGATGAGGTACACAGATATTCTAGTCTTTGAAAGCACCTTCTTATGTTTCCTCTCCTTCTCCAGCCGGTCCATCCGCTCCAGCCGCAGCCGGTCCAGCTCCAGGCGCAGCTCCTCGGTCTCCGGACTGATGCTGTTGCGGCTCACCAGAACCTCCAGGATCTCCAGCACGCGGACCACTTTCGGCATAAGGCGGGACAGAGCCTCGCATCCGTACTGATCGATAATGCGCTCGAACTCCTGGCCCACGACCGCTGCGATATCGTAGACGTCCATCACGGTCAGATCCGCCACGTTCTTCTCCAGCGCCGAACCGAAATCCTCCATGACCGTCTCTGAAGTTCGTTTCCTTCTAAACTTTCTCAGTGCCTTTCAGCAGCCAAACAGATCCCCAAAACCCTCTAAAAGCCTTCAAATGACATCTCGTCAAGGATAAAAGCCATTTCGGGGTATTTTTAGGCAGAATTGGGCCGAAATAAGAGTTGTCCCATTGCGGTTCGGGTTCCCTGCCCTTATTTATTCCTCAGAGCGGCGCTTCACGTACCGCGCATGCGCAAAGCAGCGGCAGACGAGGGCGCTCTGAAATCACTGACCTACAATATCAGTCATGAACACTGTTTACCATAGTAATTTGGGGGTAGTTGCATATAACCAAATTACTTAATTTAAGGACAAACTTGATGTAACATCTGTTAAATATTCTGTTAAAAATAAAACAAATATGTAATTTAATTAGATTACACGCACACATCCTGTACATGCACAGAGAGACTTAATTACTTACACAAACTGCATTAGGTAAAAATGAAACAATGTTCCAGGTGTTTAGGACACAAAATAGGACAAAAATGCTTATTCAAAAACTGTTTTTATTTCCTGTTTGGGTTCATGTTTATGATTTATTATTTATTTATTTTTAGGATTAACAGTTTTTTTCCAAGCATTTTTTTATTTGCTTCAGTTTGCATTTACAACTTCATTTACTTTAAAATCATAAAAGGTGTTAAAAGATCCCAAATTGTCTACCGGCCATCAATTCATGGTGCTGATGAACAATAACACCAAAATAGTAAAATCTTCAGCCTGGTATTTATTTAAAACAATTGAAAGAAAAAAAATTATTGTAGCAATTCACTAAATGTTAATATAAATTAAAGGCACAATTTTTAAAATATTTAATTCACGCTATACTGTATTGTCAAAGCATGAAGGAAAACATACAGTATAGAGACTCATGATAAAACTAAATAATATATATTTTGATGGTTATTCTTTATACATCCAGGGCCCAGACTCCTTTCACCTAAACTGTGGTAGACAAAAAAACAACAACAACTTAAAATCTAAACGCCATTATAAAAGCAATCTTAAAAATAAAATATCCCGAAGCGAACAGTGTCTGTGAATACTTACTGGATTCTTGAGGAGACTGCCTGATTTATGAAAGATTGAGGTTCGTTTAGAGCTGGTTTTGGCAGGTTCGGGTGCAGGGGGCTCTGGTTTGGGCGGTTCCAGTCGAAGTGGTTCGAATCTGGGCGGGTCCAGTGTGAACGCATCCAGACTGGGCAGTTCCATATTGGGCGGGTCAGGAAAAACAGTAGGCAGTGAACTGTCAAAACTATTGACTGTATTCCCTGGAGGCGAGTCCATCGGGATCCCTCCCATCTCATAATGCTTTTTCCTGAGTTCTCCCAATCGTACACGCTCGCTTGCCAGCTCCTTCTCCAACTCTAATACTTTCACCTACAAACAAACATGAGTTCGCGTGCATGCATTTAAAGTCTAATTCAAGCATGACAAAGAACTTGCAAATAATTTACACGCATGATGTGATGCATTTCAAAGTGAAAAGTTGTACTTGATTCAATCCTTTGGATGATGTAAGGGTGTTTTAATACCTGTACTATTTTTCATTTTGGTAAAATTTACCTGAGAATCCATTTCTTCTGTTTTGAGTTTTATAAGAGACATGCTGGAAAAGTCCATGGAGTCTGTGGAAAATAAACAACTTAGAAATTTAGCATCCTTTGCAGTGAATGGGTGCCGTCGGATTGAGAGTACAAACAACTGATAAAAAAACACAATAATCCACACCACTCATGTCCATAAATTAATGTCTTGTGGAGTGAAAAAGCTGCATGTTTGTAACAAACAAATCCATCCTTAAGACATTTTAACATTTAACTGTCACTTCTGGTTAAAATAAGAGTCCATAACCCATAATAATGCATCCTCCAGTGAAGTTCATCCCCTATTGTTCTCTCAAATTAAAACTTATGTGGATTTTTGTGATGTTTTTATCAGCTGTTTGGACTCTCATTCTGACGGCACCCATTCACTGCAGAGGATCTGTTGGTGAGCACGTGATCTAATGATACATTTCTTAAAAATCTGCTTCCATGAAGAAACCAATGGATGGTCTTTGTGTGAGGACATTTCAGATATTTTTAACTATTTGTTTAATGTGCATTCTGGCGATAACAAACTTCACTATTTGCATGGAGTGTGCTTCATGTTTTTTGCATGTGTCCATGACACTCACTCTTGTTCTCAATCTGCATTTGTCCTGATTTAGTAGACGACACCACAACAGCGGCCATGTCATTCACATGACGGGATGCTTGCTGCAAAGTTTGGAGCTTCTTGTTGCCTCGATCTGCCTTTACCTGTTAAATGAAGGACCGACCGACGTGTCAGAATCATCAGATTTGATTCGATTAAACACATTTATATTAGTCTCATGAAGTTTACCTTTGAAGCAGCGACAAGTTGTGCTGTACTGGCGGCGATCTCATGAGAGCAGACAATCAGCTCTTCATATTTGCCTTTGTCAGTCACGACTTTATCAGCCGATTCACTTTGTGAGATAATTCAACACAGTTACAGGGATTGACACCAATAAATCCAGGATACAGCTTTAAATATTTTACACACTCACAGCATCTGTGTTGCACCCCATCCTACAGCCTTTGACGCTGAAATGAGTCCCTCCGTCCAACGTGAATTTTTAGCATAGAAGTCCTTGACAGAACCAGCACCCTAAGATGGAACAGGAAAATAAGATGTTTGAGTGTATAAGTATGCATGATTTATGATCTAAAATTGTCTATATAGCCGATTCATACCCGGCCACTTTCCACAATGTCTCTCTGCAGGTCAGTAGCAGCCGTCACCAGCATGTGTATAGCCTATGGACAAAAGTAATGAAAATGACTTCTTGATATACATCGCCAACTGAAACGTTTTAGGGTGAGTTTTTAATGTTTGTGGAAAAAAAAGTCACTTAAGCTGCATTTGATCAAAAATGATTACATTATTATACATAATATTATATTATTTTAATGGAACCAATGATTTTTTGGTTTAGGATTCAAGATTGAAAGATAATTCAAAAGAACAGCTGAAATCATTTGAAATCTTTTATGCATGTCGTTAGTGTCAGTATTGAGCAATTCCATGCATTTAAAAAAATAAGTTATTTAACAACATATTCATCTAAACGTACCTTCATTAGATCTGAACACGAGCCAATGATGCTGTAATAGAACACAATGACAATTTAAATACATAACACATGCGTTATTTATAAAACTATATCCCGAACTAACTTTTGGTTAACTTCCAGCTTCACTCCAGATGAATCTTTTCTTGCTTGGCTCAATATTTCCTGCATTACATAAGAAAAAACGTATAAAGTCACAGAAAATACACAGTTCAATCCAGTATCATTAACATCAGTGTAACTTACATCCATTCTGAGCACAGCGTCTTCAATGGCAGTGGAAGTCGCAGCCATTTCCTTATCCACCATTTCTGCCAACTCTTCCTTCTTCACGTCTGCTCCCCTGGGCCGCAGGTCCTGCAGGAGACCAGGAGAGAGGTCACTTATTATGTCATGCAAACACAGATCAAGAGATTAAGTCTGAAGATGCCATCTCTGGTCCGCCGCACCTGTCCTTGGTTAAGGATACGCTGGACCACATAGCGGACAGCAGTAGGGTCAGCTCTTGGGAGCGTGGCCTTCAACTTCAGCTCTTTCAGATACTGAAGGCAGTGAGTGGCACAATCCCGGCAGTTATCTGTCAAGCCTATGGAGAAATGAACCAAAAATCAATAGCTTTTACCAGTTTAAGGTGGTAAAGATAGTTTTAGGAGCATGGTAGAAGATTTACTGCTGGTTTGTAAACCAGCTGTAACTAGCTTGATCAAAGAGCTCTACCAGGTTGCAACCAGGTCTACAGCTGATTAGCCATCTAACGACTATAAATGAGAAGTTTAAACCTGCTAAATGCCTTGCAAAACCATCTGCCATAGCTGGCTTTGCATGCATTTTTATGTTCAATGTTAATTTTCTAATGCAGTCATCTGTATATATTTTCTAATGCAACTCTTAAAAAGCTTTAGAGACTACAGTAATCCATCTGGATTTTCTAATCCAGAGTCTTAGGACTCTCACGGTCTGCTTGGTCCGTAGGTGCTGAGTGTGCAGTTCCTGCTCCGTTAACAATAGTGTCAGCGATGAGATGGGAGAACTGGGTCACCGACCTCAACAAACCACTGGCGTCTAGAAGAAGAGGAGGAAGAGATTACATCACACTGAGACCTGAACCTGTAGCTTACTGATGCGAATAACTGACATCTTACCATCCATATTCCTCAAATAGGTTGCGTGACTCTGCTGCATCTTATCAATGGACGCTAATGTCAGCTCAGCACGATTGATCAAATAATCTGCAAGCAGAGATTTGATACATGTACAGTAAAAGACGAGTTAAGATTATTCAGAGGTATGAGGAGGAGGAGGGTGAGGAAGGACAGACCTGGGGTGCTGATGCAGCGCACGTGTAGTGGATCGTCTACTTTGGCCACAGCGTCCAGCACGATGCCCTCGGCCTCCACCACAGCACACTGTAACAGACTGAACTGCTCATCCTGCAGCTTCTGCTGCATCAGTCCCGAGTCCTGACTTAACTGGACAGAAAAAAAACACAAGACCCTTAATAGACACTACATTATAGCTACACCTGGGCTTCATCCAAATGTGCATACTGTTCCTCCTATACAACATGAAACTGTCCCAAATCATACTATTTTGAACTGCTTTGAAAATGTCTCATATATTTCACCGTTATATCAGATATCAGTCAGCACACTCTCAAGTAATAATGTATATATTACACAATTACAATGTCAATAATACATACACACACATATATATATATATATATATATATATGACCCTGGACCACAAAACTATTCATAAGGTTTGGTTTTTTTTTTTTTAATTGAGATAAATAAGCTTTGCACTGATGTATGGTTCATTAGGATTGGACAATATCTGGCCAATATACAACTATTTGAAAATCTGGAATCTGAGGGTGCAAAAAAATCTAAATAATGAGAAAATAACTTTTAAAGATTTCCATATGAAGTTCTTAGCAATGCATATTACCAATTGAAAATGGCATATTACTATTTCAAAAATTGCATATTAATTGAAAAAACAAATGCAATGCAAATCAGTCATTTTAACCCATACTTTGTATTGTTGGCTATTGCTACAAATATGCCTGTGCTACTTTTGACTGGTTTTGTGGTCCAGGATCAAATATATATATACAGTATATCATATATCATTATATTAGCTATCAATCAACCCCATCTCTAAATACTGACATAATTAATATTACATTATGTAAATATGACCTATTATTAAATTGAGTCAAATTTCAGTATTATATTAGCTATCAATCAGTCAACTCTGTAAATATTGCCAGAAGTAATATTTATATAACTATTAACAAAAATATGATATTAATATGTGCTAATATTGTTTTGTATTATCATACTTCACTATTGTGTCAGCGATCAGCATCCCAGATCACAGTACCTTAAAAAGTGTACGTACACTGTTGGGGGATTTTCAAAATATGTATACATGAATGTTTTTTGGAGAAATCTTGCCCACAATTTCTGACCTTGGCCTGCATTTGGCTCTGCAGCACCGCCAACTCTCTCTGACTCCTGTCTCTCTCCTGCAGAAGCGTGGCCTGGTGGAGCTGGGCGGCCTGACGCAGGTTAGTCATCTCAGCCTCCTGTTCTTTCACAGAGCGTAGAAGAACCTCCTTCTCTGCCTGCAGACCCACTAACACACTGCTCAGCTGGTCTCCAGTCTGAAACACACATACGAACACAAACAATGTGGATGTGATGATCCAAACGCCGTAGGTGGACTGACAAACATAAACCGGTCTTGACAAAAGGAAACCTTTGTTCCACGTCCTTTGTTCTTACCATATAATCCCCAGGCTGTGTTATGTGTCAATATTAGACCACTTGTTGATAATGAAAAAATTATGATCATGTGACACTGGAGACTGGGGTCATATTGCAGAAAACTCAGTCTTCCATCAAAGGATTAAATCATGCTATTGACAAGTATTATGTTTTACATTTAGTCATTAAGCAGATGCTTTTATCCAAAGCGATAATCTTAACAAAAAGAGAAATGATGTGCAAGTGCTAAAACATAAAAAAATACACATAGCAAGGGTTCTGTTTTTTAATAATATAATAAATAAAAAGAAAACAGATAGCATGGAAAAAGAATAGAGCAAGCTCGTGTTAGATCATATTGGTCACCCACTAACATGTTATATGTGTCTGCATGCTTGTGCAAAACAAAAATGCAAAAGTCATATAACGCATCAGTTGCACAAACGTCAGGACCACAAAACCTTCAGGTGCTGGGGTATATTTTTTTGCAATAGCCAAAAAAACATTGCATGTTCAAAATGATGGATTTGTCGTCTTTGCCAAAAATCATTCGGACAGTAAAAATCATGCTCCATGAAGATATCTTGTACATTTCCTACCGTGAATATATTAACACTTCATGTTTGATTAATTACATGCATTAGCTAAGAACTTCATTTTGAACTTTAAAGGCGATTTCCTCAATATTTAGATGTTTTGCACCGTCAGATTCCAGATTTTCAAACGGAAAGATTATTTATTCAGCTTTCAGATGACGTATGAATCTCAATTTTCGAGAAAAGTAACACTTATGACTGGGTTTGTGATCCAGGGTCATAAATGTAAGCAGCTTGTATTTGTTTTTTAACAGAGGGTATATTGAGAAGGAAATACTCACAGATTCTTTACTGCTCAGAGCACTTTGCGAACGCAGCAGCTCCGCTCGCTTCTCCTCCAGCTCACGTCTCAGTTTCTCCATCTCCAGCTGCAGCTCCTGTTCCCTACACAGCTGACCACAAACAAACAGCAAACGCACTCATTCAGACCCCATGCTGTTTTTGCTTACAAACTGCTTATAAGATAACGTCCATGGAATTCAGAGGTTGCACTGACTCTTTCCTGCAGCTGGTTCTGCAGCGCTGTCATCTCTCTCTGATGTCGGTCTCTCTCCTGCTGTAGGGTGGTCTGGTGGAGTTGGGCGGCCTGACGCAGACTAGCAATCTCAGCTTCTTGATCTTTCACTCTGCGAAGTAATGTCTCTTTTTCTGCCTGAAGACCCACCAACACACTGCCCAACTCGTCTCCGGCCTAAACGCACACACGGATCACAGAAACATTGCGGTATTTAATCTGACGTTTTAATGCATTCAGTTGCTAATCTAGAAATCCGGAGTCATTTATGCACATTAACAGAGACCCTACCTTCTCCTTGCTCTGCAAAGTATTATGGACTTGGAACATTTCAGCCCTCCCGGTTACTAGCTCTTGCTTCAAACGTTCGATTTCAGCTCTCTGAGCCTCCAGCTGAAAATTACAGTTCAGTTAATGACATGTGGACATAAATCAGCAGCTATTTATTATATTTTTAATAAGACTACAGTTTGGAGTAAGATTTTTTTTCCCCCTTTTTTAAGAATTAAATTAGTAAAGACACCCTGGACCACAAAACCAGTCTTTAAGTCGCTGGGGTATATTTGTAGCAATAGCCAAAAATACATAGTATGGGTCAAAAATAATTATTGATTTTTCTTTTTTGCCAAAAATCATACATCAATGAGAAGCTTATTTATTCAGCTTTCAGATCATATATAAATCTTAATTTCGGAAAATTAACACTTATGACCGGTTTTGTTGTCCAGGGTCACATTTATAATGTTACAGAAGATTTAGAATCCAGATGAATGCTGTTCTTTAGAACATTTTATTCATTAAACCATAATAAACAATATGCCGGTTTACATTAAAATATGAAGCAGCACAACTGTTGTGTATCTGATAATAAAAAATGTTTCTTGAGCAGCAGATCAGCATATTAGAGTGATTTCTGAAGGATCATGTGACACTGCCGACTGAAGTATTGATGCTGAAAATGTAGTTTTGCATCACAGGAATAAATGGATTTTTTTAACATTTAAATAATAATTAAAATAAGTTTATTTTATTATTGAAACAAAAATTCCATTATTTATTTTTAAAATGCTACAATAATACTCGTATTAAAAGTATTATATTGGAATATTTACATCAGCCATTGAAAATCTCAGAATGTTAACCTATAGCATTCCAGTTTAAAATGAGTGGTAAGGCAACTTTTAAATCTCTAGGATTACTGGAATCATGAACATAAATGAGTGTGACCTTGGAGGTGTTGTCCTGTTTCAGTTGTTCCACCTCTACCGCCACCTGCTGTTTGTATGCGAACAGCTCCTCCTGCGCCTGCTGAGTGCTGCTGAGCTGCTTCGCTGTCTCTGCACTCTGACATAGAAAGTCATGTCCATTAATATTGACACTGACCATATGGCAAAGACGTTTCACAATCTTAAGTTTATCCATGACAAATGAAGATACTTTTTTCTCTCGAATTCCTTGTGGCAACATACAATATTCCTCACATAATAAATACGAGAAAGACAATGGTAGTGTGTATAATTGTACTGGAGGATCACATACAGTATGATGTGTCCAGTGGCGGTTCTAGACAAATTTTACTAGGGGGGCCAAGAAGGGGCCAGTGTTTAACCAGAGGGGCACATTAAAA
>JAUMHQ010000065.1:15132009-15157902 GCA_032361165.1 Enteromius paludinosus | reverse complement strand
AAATCTTCGTTTGTGTTCTGCTGAGGAAACAAAGTCACCTACATCTTGGATGCCCTGGGGGTAAGCAAATAAACATCGAATTTTCATTTTTGGGTGAACTATCCCTTTAAAGACCTTTTCAAACATGATTCTGCATCTGCACCAATCAGTGTTTAGGCATCACTGCTGTTTATGATGCAGTCTACGACTCTGCTCTAAATCCAGTAAAGGTGCAGTCATCAAATCATGCTTTCAAAGACTTCAACCATTACAAGGACATGCAACAGATTTCCTTTTCATGCAATAGTCATTATAACAAGATCTTCAGAGCTTGCAAAATTGATTTAAATGCTTAAAAGTCTCACTACAGCAACAGCCTGCTAGCTTATTCTCAGATTCTTTATTATTCTTTATTATTCTCTTATTCTTCTTTATTATGTATGACATGTTTAAAATATATTTAAATATACAATTTGTCTCTGCATGTCATGTCACTATTAATCAACATTAAAAAAAAGCGTAAACAGGCAGTACTTGAGTACATTTTTAAATCAATTGATTTCAGTCCAGTGCAGTTGAATGTTAACAATTGGTGTGTGTGTGTAGTTTCTTTAATTACATCACTATGTTTGAAACAGAGTATGCTATAAATATGCTATAAAACATGCAATAGTGGCATACTCATCATCTGAAGTTCAATAGAAGTGATGTCTTTCTTCAACAGCTGGTTTTCCTGCTTTAAGCGGATGAGCTCTTCTCTCTGACTGTTATTCTCGATGGTTTTCTCCTGAAGCTCAGCTGCAAAACACACGTAAATTCATTCACACTACACATAAACCCTACTTACAATGTACTTTTTGTAAAAGTAGCTACTATACAGTATCCAATTTTGGCCACAGCGAGAGATTGTGAAATAACCAGGTCTACCTTTCATTTGTGTGTTTTTGTGTCTGCTCTCTCTGAAACGGTGTTTGTGCTCCTCCATGTCTCGCAGCGCTTTGCTCTCACGTGTTCGCAGCTCTTCGAGCGATTTCTCTAGCTCGCAAAGACGACCGGACAGCTCTAAAATATGATTGGTGGCCTCAATCATATCTTTATCCTGGTGAAAATAAAATCACGTGCTTACATTGTGTGTTTGAATAATCAGGACATATAATAATGTATGTGTGTGCAATCTTTCTTACCTTCAGTTTAAGCATGGAACTGAGCTCCTCCTCGCGCACCTGCAGCTGTCCCACCTGTGATGACAGCATCATGACCGTGGAGTTCAGACTCTGGTTCCTCTCCTATGAGTTAATAACAACGTATTAGAAATCAAAATAAATTATAAAGTATTTTTATCATAAGCTAAAAAGAGCTGACAAGTAATGATGTGGGAAGATGGGGCAACAGAAACAGGATATGGACCAAAAGTTCAGGCCTAAATATAGATCTGACTTCACCTCCAAGTCCTGCTCGTGTCTGGTGGTGTTCATCTGTCTGCAGCTCAGCTCGTGTAGCTGCTGTTGGGTGCTGTTGAGCTCTCTGTACACGTCTTTCTCTCTCAACTCCGCAGCCTTCGTCCGCTTACTGAGAGCTCTGATCACCTCGTTACGCTTCTCCAACTCATCTATAGAAACACGAGCAGTCAAATACATTACTGTTCAGGTTTGGGATCAGTAAGACATTTAAGAAATTCATACTTTTAAACAGCAAGAATGGAATAAATTGTAGAATTGTACATTGTAAAATGTAGACACTTCAGCTGTTGCGGCGCAGCTATGGTCATGTTCGGCTTATGCACAGTTTTAGTGTTCACATTTAAGGGGAATATAGAAAAGTTAAAAGTATAGTAGCAAAAACAATCATTCGAGCCAGAAAAAGATTGCAAATGGCCATTTTAAACTAATAATCCTACACCAAAACACTAATTAGTTTAATTAATTAACTTGCAGTGCTATTTTCCTTATACTATTTTCATATGCTATTATGTACAGTGGCCGAGAGAGCTCAACGCACTGCAAACTTAAAAAAACACATGCAAACTTAAGAAAACATATGCAAACAGAAGAAAACACATGCAAACAGAAGAAAACACATGCAAACTCAAGGAATCACAAGCAAACTGCAAATACTCACAATGAAACCAAACACAGAGAGGCTCTCCAAACAGCACGGACAGACACAGAAATGTTTCAGGGGGACCTCAAAAAGTGAGGAACCCATCTGGGACCTGATTGTTTGTTCAGTGGCTTTTGGTCAGAGCAGAGGTGTTGTCGCTGAACAAAAAGGTGAGTTTATTTATTTATTTAGTTTATTTTAACAACCTGATCATACAGGTTTTTGGATTTTATTAGACTAATCTGATGAATTAGTCTGTGTTTTCTTCTGTTTGCATGTGTTTTCTTCTGTTTGCATGTGATTTCTAGGGTTTGCATGTGTTTTCTTTAGTTTGCACTTAACTGTGAAACATTATTTTAAAGCTATGTTAGCTAGAGTTACTCTCATCAGTCACTTTTTGAGGTCCCCCTGAAACATTTCCGTTGTGATCCGTGCTATTTGGAGCGCATTTGAGTGTTTGCAGCGCCTCTCTGTGTTTGGTTGCGTTGTGAGAATTTGCAGTTTGCATGTGTTTTTTTTCTGTTTGCAGGTCTTTTCTTAAGTTTGCAGTGCGTTTAAATTAAAATTTAAAGCTGCAGTCTGTAACTTTTATGTGTTCAAAATGTACAAAATGAATATAATAAGCAAGTACACCATGAATCCATTTTCCAAATCATGATTTTGGCTTGTCCTGAATCACTACGGGACACTTATAATAAGTGTTTATATTTGGATTGGCTCGGGTAGGTACCGCTGCAGAGTAGCCCGGTCCCTGTGTGATTCGTCATAGACATAAACAGAGAAGTAGCTCTGCCTACAATGCTCCTCAGCAACACGCACGCAGTTCTGTTTATCAACTTATTAATTAATTTAAATTTAGTGTTTCTGTATTTTTATTTCAGTTTTAGTTTAAGATTTCATTTTAGTTAGGAATTGTTGTGCTTTAAATGATCATGTTTCAATCATGTTTGATTTCAGTTTAACAAAAACGTTTTTAACCGTGCTCTGGAGTCACTCTCACCCTCCAGTCGGGCACATCTCTGTTCCAGGATCAGCACTCTCTGACGGTCCTGCTCCCAGGACAGCAGCTGCTTGTGATGGGCTGCTGCCATAGTGTTGAGCTCCTGATCGCGGTCCTTCAGTTCTGCAATGAGAAGCTGCAGCTCCAGACGCTGCCTCTGGATAGTGGAGACCTCCAATCCATTAACTGAGGTCTAGTAACGTCACAAAAATGGGCCAACACTTAGTTAACAAAAACATAGTCATCCAAGAAGTTACCATGGCATTCACAGTTTTAAAGGAATAGCTAAATCAAAAATTAAAACTAGCTTAAAATGGATTCAAAACACGCTTCTCCTGACTTGTGATGTTTTTATCAGCTCTTTGGACTGTTATTCTGACGGCACCCATTCACTGCAGAGGGTCTGCAAACCTGTTACTATGAAGAAACAAACTCACCTACATCTTGAATGGCCTGAGAGTAAATTCCCAGCCGACTTTCATTTTTGCATGAACCATTGTTTTAAAAATACAATATTTATTTTGAAAAACTGTGAATTAAGCAAAAAGTAGCAAAAGAGACTTTGGAATCAGTTCAAGCCTCTTCAAAAGATTTACCTGGAAGTCCTGTGTTAATGAGAAAGAGGACATTGGTTTTGAGAGGTCATGTAGACTCAGGGCTGCAGGCCTTGCTCTGTTTTCATCTCTGAATTTGGAGGAGAAAACATCTGGTGCCTCATTAGCAGCAAAAAGATCCTGAAGGATTGAGTATCATACCTCAGAATCAAATCTTTTATTCACCAATAAGTGTAAAGTTAAATTTTTAAATTGAGTTGCTTGACCTAAAAAAAGGTAACAATAAATACAAAGAAACATAGACACATCACAATACAGATACAATCTACAATGTGTCATAGCAAACAGAAATTCAACACAATACACAATAAAAGGGCATGAAGTATTCATTATGTTTAAAGACGAAATGTAATATTTATAATAAAAGTGGAGAGAATTTTTAAGAATTAACAAAAAAATAGCTATCAGTCAAAATTCTAACCACTACACATCTGTTTTCTACATTTTAGGATCATCATGAATTCATCGCAAGTATAAAACAACACAAATGTAATAGGAACATTCTAGCTCTGAAGACTCACACAACTTCAAGAGCTTTAAGATTCACAGTTCCTGTGATAGACACTTGTTGGTAGCCCTTCACTATCAATGAATAATCAATCACTTTTATTTATGTAGTGCTTATGTAGAGCAAAGCACTGAACATTATCAAATAGGAGAGTAGAGTGATGGTAATGTATAATGACGAGATATAAACTGTTTATTTATAAAAGGCAGAGGCGGTCTCTGTAATCAAAACGATGATAGTCACTAGAAATAAGGTGCCCCCAACTAAGCAAGCCAGAGGCGACAGCAGCAAGGAACTAAAACCCCATCTATAAGAGAATTAGGAAAAAAAAAAAAATCCTGGGAGAAACCAGGCTTAGTTGGGGCCAGTTCTCCTCTGGCTTGACGCCCAGCACCTAATTTCAAGTTCAATATTATGTGCATGTCAGTTTGTGCAAAGAACTTATAGTGTGTGTTTGTGTACAATAACCAATATTGCACTCAAAACAATTAAAACTAACCTTTTTTACAGGAGTACTGTGCCAGGGCTCCACTGGAGATCCTGCAAATTAATTAATTAATGCGAGGAATAAGCATTATGTTTTAGATTTATCATTTCTAATATTGAAACGTTGGGTTTATCACCTTCTGCTATCGAAAAACTTCCAAGGGTTTTAGAGTTTCTTCTTTCTTTGAACCTCTCCATCACAAACACTGACAGACAAATGTCTAAACTAGCAGACGAGACTTCGTATTACTTATACTTTCACTTTAAATGAGCAAAACAGCAGCGTCAACATCACAGCGATGCACTATATCAATATCTTGTCACCGGTGGCTGAATATCACAGAGTTTAGTTTGATTGTTTTTAAAGATGCATTATTTAAGTGTAAACAAGACGCTCGAAATTAAAAAACAACAATAAATGCAATATAAACAGCGTAACTCCTAACCCAAATCACTGTTAACCCTAATCAACAAAATATGAATTCAGAATCGCTGTGAAATGTATGTGGCATGAAGCGGGTGATTATTTTCGGAATTCTCAAACGGCATGTTATGATCCGCGCTTAACGAGGTTGCCCGAAGAGATGCCTGGTTTAAAATATTCCTCCAAAATTCAGCTTGCACATAGGTTTTTGATTCAATTACATACAATTTCTTACATAAAAATCGTATAACGCGTTTTAAAATGATCCATTTAGTATTCGTCGACAATATTGCATCACGAAGTAGGTATGTAATACGGCAAAGGCGCGAACTACGCTGTTGCGCTGCCTCAGAGAGGCGTTGTCAGGACCCAAAGCCAAATCAGACAGTGAAGGTGTGCTGAGCAACTCTTTCACCCTTTAAGCAACACCCGCACGAGTTAATTTAATAATGATCAAGGTGTTACTCAAAAGCAAGTTGTACTGAGATTATATCGACGGGGTATGTATGAGCTTGAGTGCGTGGCTGCTGTAGGAGAGCTGTGATTAGCAGTGCTAGCTAATGAATGGGTGCTCATTGGAGTGGATGGATGATCATTGTGCGGAGGCTTCTAGATTCAAGTCACTGTCAGTGACTCTAAAAGAGTTTTAAACCATAGTTGAATGCATTTCTTGGTGTATTAAGAAGAGCCTTTGCATCTAATCATAGTGTGTTGGTTATCTATAAAGCACCACTAGGGTATTGCTGGCACTTGACATTTTATGCTTTTAAATGCGCTTAAATTAATCTTTTGTGATTTTATTAACCAAAACGGTAGGCTTTGAGAGTGTTACTAATTTAAAACGATTATTAGAAATTACCCAAGGTTGATGAATCATGCTGAAGTTAAATGTGTAAGGTCTCTCCTCTCAGATGGGCCTTGTGTGATTACATCTTTGGTTATGACATTTAACTTTTAACCCAATAGTTTATGCCTGGTTTTATGTGCCAATAGTTTATGTGGTTAGTTTATCTATTATAGATTTTGAGTATAACCATTTTCAGACAGACCACATTTCAGTATGCATTATGAGAGCACCATATTGGTTTTGCAGTTATTGTGAACTAAACACTTTACTCTGTTTTTGTGACTAATACGCACATTTTTCCTTGCAGAGCCAGTTATAGTGTTGGTCCATATGCATCAGCTGGTTATGTTGCTAAAAAATGCTAAATGATTTTAAGAAAATGTAAATGTTGTCAGTCTGAAATAATCCATTTGTATGATTTGTGTAGATTCATGTAACATGGCTACTACTGAAAATGCAGAGTCGGGTTCACCAGAAAATAAAGTGGATCGGGCCGACCCAGATGCAAAATACCCACTGAAAGTTCTCTACTGTGGAGGTGAGAAACCCCCCCCCCCCAAAAAAAAGTCATTAATTCACTGCCAATGCTGTGATAAGTGTATTAAATAATAATAATAATAATAATAAAAAGTTAGTACAGTTTTATCATTTTAGTAATTCTGGTTTTGCAATCATGTAACACTAGCATTTCTCTCCTCTTCTACTTACAGTGTGTTCTCTGCCGGTAGAGGTGAGTACATCGCATGTTGAAGGAATGGTTCACCTGAAAAAAATCAACATTTCTGAAAATGTACTCGCCCTCCAGGCCATCCAAGATGTAGATTAGTTAGTTAGTTTGTCCATGGGAACAGATTTGGAGAAATTTGGCATTTCATCACTTGCTCACCAGTGAATGGGTGCCGTCAGAATCCAGAGTCCAAACAGCTGATAAAAACATCACAATAATCCACACCACTCCAGCTCATTGCAGACGATCCATTGCACTTTTAGATTTTTTTTTGTGTGAACTATTCCTTAAAAAATGATCACACATTCTGTTGGTAGAAAGCAAATGAATAAAATGCTTCTGCTTCGCTCTGCTAGTACTGTGAGTACATGCCTGAGCCGGCCAAATGCAAACAGTGGCTTGAGAAGAACTTTCCTGATGTGTTTGCTAAACTGACTCTTGGTAAGTATAGTTCATTTCACAGCAACATTTACCAGTTTAGCTAGCTTGCCATTTTAATTTATGCCTCTACAGTATTGACTCTTGCAGGATTGTTTGATCTCTGAGTGTCTCTTTTCATATTCACAAACTGAAAATTTGGTTGAAGTGTTTGGCACCATTATGGCATGCACTGCTGTATCAGTTCACTGATGTCACTGCTGTTGTACAGGACCCAAGAAGGAAACGACAGGAGGAGGCGGAGGAGGTGGAGGAGGAGGAGGTGGTGGCGTGGGAGAGGCGCCCCCTGTGGGAGAGGAAGAGGAGAAAAAGAAACAGAAGAGAGGTTAAAACATTTTTCTTTTATATTGAACAAAAATGATTTGGAGTGGTGGAAGTGCTTACACACAACGTCCAGTTTCTGAACCAAGATTCATCAGCAAAAGATGACATTCAATGCATCATCCAGTGAGCTTTCAACAGTGCCAGGGCTTTTGTGAGAACTAGATACTAATGTTTAGTCTGAGTAAGCCCAGTGCATTATGGGTGTTACTGTTTGCCTACCTTTTCTCTTTTCTATCATCATGTAGCACTGCATTTTTGTATTTTTTTTTGCATTTCTAAAGACATCTTTTATTAAAACCCCATCTTGCAAGAGGTAAATTACCCTTATATCGGTCCAATTAAATAATTAAAAATTATTGCTAAGGGGAAGTTTACTTTGGTTATGTTCATGGTTATTAATGAGCTTCAATTACAGGCTACTTTTATTCCTTTAAATTTTTAAGATCAATTCAAACCTATTTTTAAGTATTAATTAGTTAACCTTTTTTTTTATAACTTTTAGTTTTAATCCTAGTTTGGTTCCTTTTTTTATATTTATATAAATGTATTTTTATTTATAATTGTTTTTTAATGTAAAAATGTGTAAATTGTTGCCTTGGCAAATAACTGAAATGTTTTTTTTATTTATGCTTAAGGTTTTTAGCAAATATAATATTTCAGTTTTAATTAAGCTTCCGACAATTATTTGTAACAATGTTTTGGTTGCTGCCCACAAATGCCACTGACATGCTTTAAAATGATAATTTACTTTCAAGTTTGTTTTTGCACTTTGCAGGTGGAAGAGGTCAAATCAAACAGAAAAAGAAGACCGTCCCACAAAAAGTCACAATAGCAAAAATCCCACGAGCTAAAAAGAAATACGTCACAAGGGTTTGTGGCCTGGCCACTTTTGGTAAGGCTGTGAAGGATTGTAGTTAAAAGACTGGCGTAAGTTTTGTCGTCTGTATTTTCACCCAGTGGTAACTTTGTTGTTGTTTTGTGATCGCCATCAGACATTGAGCTTAAAGAGGCTCAGAGGTTCTTTGCTCAGAAATTCTCCTGCGGTGCCTCAGTGACAGCAGAAGATGAAATCATCATTCAGGGAGACTTTACAGATGACATCATCGACGTCATCCAGGAAAAGTGGCCTGAGGTAAGCGACGACCCAGACCCAGCTGCAAAATCAGACCACCTTTTATAGATGCCATTTTTGACGCCTTCATATTCATGTAACCCCACAGGTGGATGACGACAGCATTGACGATCTTGGAGAGGTCAAAAAGTGAAGCCCAATATGCACTTTTACTGAAACGGATGCGACGTGACACAGCAAACCTGGCCAAATGTACACATTGACATAAAGCCCTTTTATATCTATTTTATTTACTGTATAGAATTTCCGTGGACTTGGCTTCATCCTTGGGGTTTTTCAGTTCTTGATAGCTGCTTTGTCTCTTGGTTGCCAAACGTCTGGAATGATGTGACTTAAAGCATTTCTCACATGCAAACAGTAGACTAATAAATTTCGGTCTCATTCGACACACTTCTATTGTGTATTGTCTCTTTTATCACTGCCTTCAATGCAACACTGTAGTAGCCTTCTAGGTTGATGATTTACAAATGCATTTCGGAAGGATAATAATAAAAAAATTTACTCACCCTCATATTGTTCCGTATAAATGTATTTCTTCTGCAAAACACACAAATAAACCTTTTTAATGAATATCCAGTTGGGTAAAATCAATACAATGTCTTACAGTTTTGACTTGCATTCATTTTCCATGCAGCTTGCTGATCATTTTCCAAATGCTCCAATCAGTTTTGGTGAAAATCAACCTGATATTTACACCATACCACTTTAAAATTGCCCTCCTGTGCTTCAGTCCTTGCTCCAGTCCAGTAGGTGGTGGAAATGCATATTTTATATGTGACATCTGCCATTAAAAGTGCCAAAAAAAAAAAAAAAATTCACCAAATGCTACAAACATTGTAATGTATTCTGAATCAAAGTTCTGACAACAAAAATAAATCTGCAAATAGCTTTCCTTTGCCAAGAGCTGAAGGTTGTGTACAGCAGCAGTTCAAAGACCCCTGCTGATTTAACTCATCCCTACACAAGTCCTCTGGTGCCAGTTTATTCAATTTATTTACTATGCCCTCCATGGGGAGCAGGTCCTTCAGAGCAACGGCCCCTAGATGCTGGAACTCTCCCCTGCATCCCCCACCTTTACAAGTTAACAGAACATTTTGTTTATTAAGTGATATCAAAATGGTTAAAATAGTCTAATTTTGTTGTACTTGTTTCTTTTGCCTTTTCTCTTGGATCCCTATTATCTCTGTCATTTACTTTTTGTTCTATAACCCTTTTTGGGTTTGTGAAAAGCATTTTTTGTATGCAGTTATCATTATTAAATTATCTAGTACAATCAAACCAGATATGAGAGAACAGTTGGTGTCAGTATAGCAAAAGATTCAGTTTTTACCTGCATTTGATGATTTAAAAAAACCAAAAGGAAACCTATATTTTGCAGGAATAAAAATAAGATTTTTATTTGCACTGAGATTTAAATGACAATAATGTCACTAGTGGCCCTAACAAGCAGTAGCATATTATAATGTGATTTTTTTCTAGTATAAAGCAGAAAATAGCATTTTTGTCATTTAAATGAATATAAAAATATTAAAAGAACAAAATATTTTCTTTGTTTCTTTGCAGGACAAAAGAACAATTGTATAAATCATGACAGCATTTGTTCTTAATTTAATATCAGCTTGTTTCATACAATTTTAAAAAATCAATAAATAAATGTTTTTATTAAATATAAATAAAAATCAAAGTACAATATATTTTGGATTAAAAAAAAATTAACTGTACTTCTGTGAGAAAACATGCAAAATCATGTTCAACAAAAACAAAAAGTTCTCTGTTAATTATATTGTTCACTTTTTCATTGTTTGCTCGTATGCCCAAGTGTAAAGTATCCTTCCTGTAATCATTTTAATGGCGCTTTTGGAGAGTCCCGAGTTGCAGAGCGATGTGATTATTGAATTCACAGGAGACAAAAACTCCTCCAGAGATCATTTACCCATCACACCTGGGTTTTTTGTTGTCCGTGTGCATGCTTACAGCTACACCGTTTGCATGTGAGCAAACACCATAAGAACACGTCTCGTGGGAATCATTGCCATATGAGTCGAAATAGTGAAAAGATCTGATGTTCGCTGACTTTTGTCTAGTTTCACAGCAGCACCATTATCATGAACAACTCCTCAGTGTGCTGCACTTACGAAACACCCATGCTGGACCAATACCTCCCCCCTGTAATGTTCACGGAGTTCGTATTAGGCCTTATGGGGAACGTTCTCGCCCTTTCAATGTTCTTCTTCCACAGGGACACCTGGAAGCCCAATTCTATTTATCTTGCCCATCTAGCTCTGGCGGACTCACTGGTCCTTTTTTGCCTTCCTTTCAGGGCCGACTACTACCGCAGGGGCAAGGACTGGGTTTACGGAGACGCTTTCTGCCGTATTTTGCTCTTTCTTTTGGCCACCAACAGAGCCGGCGGTATATTCTTTCTCACTGCTGTCGCCGTGGACCGATACCTGAAGATCGTCCACCCTCTCAACCGCATCAACCGAATGGGTCTGCGTTATGCCCTGTGGGTCTCTACTAGCCTTTGGGTTCTAATCATAGCCATGACTGTCTACCTCCTAACAGATGAACACTTCTACTATCTAAACAACCACACGCAGTGCGAGAGCTTCAACATCTGCTTTGGGAATAATTCACGCTTCACCTGGCACAACGTATTCTACGTTCTCCAGTTCTTTGTGCCCACGGCCATTGTCATCTACTGCACAACCTGCATAACGTGGCAGCTGAAGAATAAGACAGTAGACACACAGGGCAAAATCAAAAGAGCCGTGCAGTTCATCTTAGCAGTGGCTGCGGTTTTCATCATATGTTTCTTCCCGAGCAACATCTCGCGTATCGCCATGTACATACTCAAACTCTGGTATAATGAGTGTCACTATTTCCGTGAGGCAAATGATGCTTTTAAAACCAGTGTCTGCTTTACCTACTTCAACAGCGTGCTTAATCCCATCGTCTATTACTTCTCGAGCCCTGCTTTTAGTGGATCCTTCAGGAAAATCTACATGAGACTTCTGGGAAAGAAAATTGAAGAATAATTATAATTATTCGACAATATTCAGGTAGACACTGGCCCTTTTCCCAAATCTGTCCTGAGCCCTTGCAGGTCCTCGAAGAGTTCATAGTTTGTTAACATCAAGTGTGCTTAGCAAAAGTGCATTGAAATTAGACCCTGGTGAACACATTACTGAAGCTTGAACTCAATGATTAGAAACTTTGCTGCAGTCACAGAGACTTAGACACACGCACACAACAGCAATCACACAAGTGTGCCATTTGGGACAGGGCCACTATGTGCTTTTGACATTATAAAGTGGGATATTTATTTATTTAAACAGAAATTATATAATATATATTCATGTAATCTTCAAAAACTGTATTGTACATTTCACATTTAGTGATATTCTGAGTGAAAAGTGAAAAGTGCTTTGCTACTGGTTATTCAATGCTCCATAAATCTGATTAGTTTTATGTATTTGTGTATTAGTATTTTGTGTATGGGTGAATTTTGGTGCAGCAACTATTGATTATGAATAAATGAAGACATTCTGGTGCATGGGCAAAATAAATCAATAAAGCATTTCATTCATTTCTTGAATAGTTCTTTTGGTTTTCCTGTGTGCTTATTTTATTCAATGGACTTCTGTGATGTTTTAAACCTTTGGGAAGAATGACATTGTTTTGAAGATGTGTCTTTGTCTTTATTTTATGTTTTTTTTTTGCATTTCTGTTATTGTTTAAAATATTGTTTAAAACAGCTTAATGCTGTTGGTCAGTGAGTTACAGACTCACTCACACACACAGCTGTGCATGATAAACAAATCTACTGTTTGCATTTATCATGTTTGTTGTTGTTTTTTAATTATAGTAAATAAATAAAGATTCCTCTAATTAACTTTTCAACCAGGTGAAATTTGGAATGAAATTTGGTGTACATCATCTTTCGACAAACACAAAACTGTGAAGGAAAAGTTTGCATTTGCAGACTAAAAAAAACTTCTGTTACATGTTGTGCAATATTGACATTTCATAGATCAACTTTACTCCCAAAAATTTCCCACACTGTTCTGATCTCATGAAGATCATTAGGGATCTGGCTCACAAGGTTGAATGTATGTTTGACGTACCACTAAAATCCAGAAGAGGGAGTATTTTGAGCTTTGAAATGATGAGAGCTATATGGTAATTATCATGGTTAAGGAGTTATAAATAGATGTTACAGATGTAGCAGATAGCAGAATAGAGAATATCAGAAGTGAACAAAAGTACATTGAGAAAATTAGAGAATATAATCTTGGTTCCAAATCTTAATCTGCACCTATTTACACGTTTTTGCTCTTCTGCTCTGAACCTGCAGTGCAGCTTACATTTTTGGTATGCATTTTCAATATTGTGGTTATTTTTTTTAGATCCATTTTGATTCATTGTGATGCTTATGGTGTCATATACGTATGCATACATACTTTATTTTTTAAAAATGCTAAATGCAAAATCATTTGAGTTACTTATTTTGTTGTATGCAAAATAAAAAATGTATGTGGTATAAAGATCTTATATAATTCAGTTTTTTCTTTCCTTACATGAGAACAGTAGTCAGCTTGATACACATCCAGTGAAGAACAGCTGCAGCACAAGCGCCAGAGGCCACAGCCGCTGCTGATAAAGTGGAAGAGAAAAGAGACGTCATCCCTTTACAAAAGACGTACAAAAAACACGAACAGATCACAAATGATTATTAAATCCATAAGAGGCACAAATTCCCCTTGAGGCCAGTTACCAACCACACCTGGGTCTGTTACACCCTTTGTGTGTGAAAAACACCTTGTAAAAAAAGCCTATTAAAAGCACTTAACTAAAATAAATAGCATTTTATTTATAGAAATATTTATTTAAAATTATTTATTAAAATAAATATTTTTTTGAGCTTGTTTATTTGATTATCAACTACTGAACCATTAGTGCCTCATACACACATATATATATATATATATATATATTTATATTTATTAAATACCCACACATTAGATATATTAAGTAAAACCATATTAGAAACCAATTAGAAATTGTCTAATTAATACATTAACACATCTAACCCATAAAAATATGTGTTTTTATGTGTGCCTAATACATCCTCAGATGCGTGTGTGATGCACATAAAGATCTGTCCTAAAATCCATTAATACATGTTGATATTTTATAAGTAAATATAACAGATAGACATGTATTTAAAATCTATTATCTTATATATATAGTTGCATATAGTTGTGCATATAAATGATATATTGTTGTCATATATGGTTGCTACATATACAGCTCTGGAAAAAAATAAGAGACCACTACTATTTACTCCTAAATCTTATAACAATGACAAGCATTTCATGCCAGTCTTTGTTAAATTTCTACACAAACATACTTCATTCTTATTTGGTGAGCACCTGAATCCAATTGTATTTAACGGGAAAAGTATAAAACGTACTGCTGCAGTCAACACTATCCTTACAGTTAGATGGTAACAATGTCTTTCAAAAGTAATTAGAAATTTTAAAATAAATACTTAACATGCCAAAAACAGTGAAAAGAAAGGTTTTAGATCAAGAAAAAAAGGCCTTAATCCTAGCTTTACTGGCACAAGGATTCAGTGAGCGTCAAGTTGCTTCTACCCTTAATATTTCAAAGACGGCAGTTCACAAAAAATGACATTGTTTTGTATTGGTGGTGTATTGGTGAGACTAACAGTTTTAAAAATAAAGCCCAAAAGAAACTGATTTTTCTGCAGTGGTCTCTTATATATATATATAATTAACATAACATACAAAAGTACATTTTCCTTACATTTTTTGTTACCAAATGAAATCATCATCTACCCAAAGAGTGTACATAAGTGAGAATCATACTGTTTACTGGCTTACATATATGGCAATAGAACTTCCATTATAGGGAAATATATGTTATATATGTTACATTTCTGCAAAAACATTACATTAATTACTTTAATTAAATTAACAGCAACTGTGATCGTATTTACAGTTAATTATATAGAGCTCATAATTGAAGTTTAAAAAAAATTTGTTTCAAAATCTGTATTGCCTGATTCAAATGACAAGAAATAAGTCATTTCTTTTGGCTACAAAAAAAAAACCTAATCAGAGCAACCTTCTCTGTAAGATCAACAATTTAACAAAGCATCAGACTCTCATTTCTCACTCTCAACACATACATCTATGCACAGACAAGAGAATACAATCACTGACACACTGCTTTTACAGTAAAAGCTATTTGCACCTTGGTATAAGGTACTTAAACATATGTAAAATCATACATCTAATCACTATCTAATATAAGTAATAAATAACGCATAGTGGATTTTTTTGAGTAACTCACCCAACTCAGGGGACAACCTGAGCAAACATGTGGCATAACTTTCCGTGCTGACAACCTAACAAAATAAAACATCTTAATTAAAACTTGTTGCAGTTGAAGATTATAAAGAGAAACTACAGGCAGAAAAAGTGATGGCTGTTCATGCCACACGTCAATAAACAATTAAGCTACATAAGTGTATGAGTAAGGCCAAAACTACAATTAGTGCACAATTAAAGTAAACGAACACAAGAAACACTAACAAGTCTATTCAAGGTTCAACAAAAATTGGTATGTAAGTTACACTGGTAGGTTTTAAAATAAGCGCACAGACAACATGCACTGTTTAAAAGAAGGCGTTAAACGGTGACTCCTGAGGTTCCCGACTACGCCTCTTTTACGCCTTCAGCGACTTAAATAGCCAATAATAATGTAGAAAGAAATATAAAAGCCAATGTAAGCTAAAACTTTAATTTGACTGATTTTCAATTGGGTGGGCACTGCCCATGCTTGCCCACACATAGCCACGCCTCTGGAGCAAACATCTTAAGACCAAGTCTTGGGGGAATCCTTGGCATATTCAGGACTGAGACGAACAACAAAGATCTGAACTTCTCCAACTCTCAGCAACGGTATCATGGACAACTCCACGAAGTGCTGTGCTTTCGAAGCACCCATCTTGGATGAAGTCCTGCCTCCGATACTGTTCGTCGAATTCATTTTAGGCCTTATGGGGAATGTTCTCGCCCTTTCCATGTTCTTCTTCCACAAGGACACCTGGAAGCCCAATTCTATTTATCTTGCCCATCTCGCTGTGGCAGATTCGGTGGTGCTTTTCTGCCTTCCTTTCAGGGCCGACTACTACCGCAGGGGCAAGGACTGGGTCTACGGAGACGCTTTCTGCCGTATTTTGCTCTTTCTTTTGGCCGCCAACAGAGCTGCTGGTATATTCTTCCTCACTGCTGTCGCCGTGGACCGATACCTGAAGATCGTCCACCCTCTCAACCGCATCAACCGAATGGGTTTGACCTACGCCCTGTGGGTCTCTGTTGGCCTGTGGGGTCTGATCATAGCCATGACTGTCTACCTCCTAACAGACAAGCATTTCTACTATCGAAATAACCGCACACAGTGTGAGAGCTTCAACATATGTTTAGGTCACAATGCATTGTCTGACTGGCACAATTCATTCTACGTTATCCAGTTCTTTGTGCCCACCGGCATTGTTATCTATTGCACGGCTTGTATTACATGGCAGCTGAAGAGTAAGACAGTGGACACACAGGGCAAAATCAAAAGAGCCGTGCAGTTCATCTTAGCAGTCGCTCTAGTTTTCATTGTATGTTTCTTCCCGAGCAATGTCTCCCGTATCGCTGTCTGGGTGTTGAAGAGCTGGTATAGTGAATGCCAGTATTTCCGTGATGCAAATGTGGCTTTCTACACGACTGTCTGCTTTACTTACTTCAACAGTGTGCTCAATCCCATTGTCTATTATTTCTCCAGCCCAGCGTTCAGTGGATCCCTCAAGAGGGTCTGCATGAAACTTCTAGGAAAGAAAATGGACGATGAGGAGGACGATGAGAAGAACAATCGCAGTTCTGTTACAGTATCAGCTAATGTATCTTAAGTTAATATTCACTATGTAGTGTTGATATTATGATGATACACTTTATAATTCATAATAATATTCATTCAGATGTCAACGATAGCTGTTTATGTATATTCATGTAGCGATTTGTGAGCTTCATAAAAATCTCAAGTCTACTTATAAATTAATTACCTACAAAAATGACTTCACTAAATGTCTTCCAACAGTTGTTTTGTCTGATTATTTAATTGTAAAAATAGAAATATAGTAAAAATAACACAATATGGAAATATTCAATATTTTAGATGAACAAAGTTTTTTTTTTATTAAATGTGACTATAATTTCAATTACTGTCTGACCCTATATGTTGATGTCATATTGTGCTGTATTTTTCCTGTGATATTTTTTTTAAACTATTACTGCGTATTTTCACTTTTGTACTTTTTAAATATTTAACATGCATATTTTTAGTTATTAAACTTATTAAATTAGGACTGAAAGAATTTTGATATGGTTTAATTTAATTTAAAGGAAATATAGACTATTCAATTTACAGTAGGCTAGTTCAGGCAAGTCTTGTGTTTTTTTGCGTTTTATTGCATCATGAATACTGTTTCATTTACATTTACAAATTATTAGCATATTATTATATTAGAATATTGCATTAAAGTGTTATTAATATTGATATGTATTATACTGGACTAAGATTAACTACATTTAAATTAATTGTTAAACGTTATTGTTAATATCAATAATTATTGTTATGATTATATTAAGTCATGTAGTTTATGTAATAATATTGATTTTAAGAACGAAATCATAACATAGCATAAAATCACGTTTTCATTCCATGTTTCACAAACGTACTGTCAGATGGCGCAACTAAATGACAAACCCACACTTTAAAAAGAACCTACGTAAGATTCCGTAAATCACTGCACGCTAATTACACGAAGGATAAAACACCCCACAAGAACAAAAGGGTTTGAATCGGGTCTCGCTCGCAGTGGATTTGGCGCAGGCGCGCTGTATGCGGTGTGTGTGTGTGCGTGTGAATGAACTGCCGGCGAGCTTAAAAATATTACCGAGCGGCGGGAATGTCTGGCAGGTCAGTGCGCGCCGAGACCCGGAGCAGAGCCAAAGATGACATCAAACGCGTTATGGCCGCTATTGATAAAGTACGAAAATGGTAAGATCGCGGGAAAAAAGCCCTGTGTTTGTTCCACTGGAGAGAAAAAAAATGCGCTTGTGGGGGAGGAGAGAGAAAGAACAAACGAGGACAGAGAGTGAAATTATAAGGGTCATTTTTGAGAAGTGAACTCGAGCGCACGCCAGGTGCTGTGCGCTCGCCCGACACCATGCACTAAAAATGAATGTTTTGGATGGGTTTCAAAGGTTTCTGATGGAGATGAAGTGGGTTGAACCCAGAAGCCATTTCGTTGCGGTCACATGAAGCCATTTCTCGCTGCAGTTTGGCGCACTGTGATGTGTAACGTCTGTGTTTTGGGGGATGAAAGGCGGTGTAAGCTCACCTGTGCGCGCTAGAGTCACAGTCGCTGTAACGCACGCAGTGAGTTGAAATGCAGAGTCTCTTTACATCAAATAAAGCTGAACACATGGAGCGCTGTGGGGGCTGGGACAGGGAAGTGAGCGACTGCATGCCTGATAATCATTAATAATAACATTAAAACAACATTTCAAAGATGTGGCTTTTAGACTCAAGTCAGATATCTTAGATATTTTACATTTTACAAACCCATTTTGCTTGCTTTAATTTTCTTGCAAGCACGGGCACTTTTGCTTGCATCTCTTTTTTAATTTACATGACATTTTTTATATCTCGTTTTAATAGATATATAATTTGTGTATCATATAGCTCTTATTGTAGTTGTTTTGAAAGTACTGCCATTGCAGAAAAATATGTCAGGTTCATTTAAGTGTACTTTACTGGCCTGTCTACTTTTGCTCATTACTTGTCTTATTGTGCAAAATTCATCAGTGTATATTAATTACTGAAATAAAAATATATAGCTTTTTAAATCAGATCGTGATTTCATCTTAAACAATAATAGGCCGTGTGAGCTACTGGATAATGCTTACCAGTAATCAAATAGCTATTGAAGTACTTCTTTTTGGGCTACAGATCTTCGTTTTAACAATTCACAGGGAGAAAAAATGGGTGACGGTTGGAGACACCTCACTGCGTATCTTCAAATGGGTTCCAGTGACTGAACCAAAGTCAGACGATGTAAGTGTGTGCTACAACTGTGCATTCTTTACTTTTTATGACGTTGTAAATCATTAATATCCTGTCTGACTTCTGAGCAGAAGAACAAAAAAAAGAAGGGCAGAGAGGAGAAATATGGATCAGAGCTGACGACTCCAGAGAACAGTTCCTCTCCAGGAATGATGGACATGCACGGTCAGTCTCCTAACCATGTCAAGATATTAAGGCTGTGCATAATGCAATTTGACAGTATTGACTCTTAAATGACAAGCTGCGATTTCCCTTTTAGATGAGAACAGTAATCAGAGCTCGATAGCCGATTCCTCTCCAGTGAAGATGGAGAACAGCTGTAGCACGAGCCCGACACCAGAGGCCACTGCTGCTGCTCACGCTGATGGAAACAAGTGCAGTACGCCATCCCCTGACAAAGGTACGATAAACCACCTGCAGGGGCTAGTGCTCTCACTCGCAGTGGCAGCTTGCAGTGCCACTTCCAGGGAGCTGCCACGGTTTTTCTCGTTGTTTGCTTGGTAAAAAGGAAACTGTTCTCAGTTGCATGCAGAGTTTATTTTAATGATGATGCAAAGTTCGCACAACTGTAATATCCTTATTATCACAATTATAATTATTTATACATTTTTATGTAGGTTATTTTTATGAGTCACGATCGCTTGTCGCCGTTTATTTCAAATAAATAAAAGTTTTGATGATGCATTAAGCAGATGCGACCAGAATACGGGCGTCGCCGGGGAATTCGGCACATGGGAATTTTGCTAAATTTGCTAAACATTTTTATATTTTTATACATTTTTGAAATATCTATCATTTTCTAATCCATTTTTATTTCTTTAAAAAAAAAAACTCTGCCTATATATATACATCTAACGATCGTAACTCATAAAAACAAATACATAAAATGTATATGGGGAACTTTTGGATCATAGTAAAGAAAAAACACAACCGCATGCGGCACGCAACAACGTTTCGTTTTTACCGAACAAACAGCAAAAACTGCTAGAAAAAACGGAAACTCCACCGGAAGTGGCATCACGAGCTGGCACTGCCAATAGCGACTAGTAGCAGCTGCCAGCATTCGTGCCTCTGTATACAGTATGGGCTAACGGCAGCTAGACACTGTTTATGTGTGTGTATGCTCTGTATGGAGAAAATACAATTTAGCTTATTGGGCTCATATTCTGGTCGCATCTGGTCTGGTTTGCAAACGATCGTGACTCATGAAAAATACTATATTACATTATTGCGTATAATAATAATAATAATAATAATAATAATACAACTGTGGGAACTGTGCATCATCATTAAAAAAACACAGCCGCACGCCACTGACAACAGTTTAGTTTTTACCGAGCAAACAGCAAAAACAGCGAGAAAAACCATGGCAGCCACAAACTCTTTCAGCTCAGAAGCGACTAGTGGCCAGCTGCCGGTAGTGGCACCGCGAGCTGCGCCTGCTCTATCTCAAAACCACTCTGATCGCATGAATAAAATTCATGTTTACACAAAGAAAAGTAATAGTTCACCCTGAAATAAAAAGCTCACTCTCATGTCATCCAAGTTTTAAATCTGATTGTTTCCTTATGGGAAGAGATTTAGAGTTATTCAGCTTCTGCTCCGCTTCAATTACTTATCAAGGGATTCTTTGAAGTGAATGGGTGCCGTCAGAATGACAGTCCAAACGGCTGATAAAAACATCACAAAAATCCAAACTACTCCAATCCATCAATTAATGTCTTGGGAAGACAAAAGCTGCATGTTTGTAGGAAACAAATCCATCGTATATGCATTTTAACTTCAAACTGTTGCTTCTGAACCTATCCATAATATGATTTCTCTAGTGGAAAGTCTATCTCCTGTTGTCCGCACATCAAAATCCACCCTCAAATTAGTTTAGAATTGTTTTGGACTGATTTCTCTCTGAAATTGTGCTCGATCTGTGCATATTTCACTCCTGATTCAGACCAGGGGCCTGTTTTATAAAACACGTTTACTGAATAAGCAAGGTTTATTTCAGCTAGTCTGACTTATTTTTACCAAATCAACTGACAATAAGTCAGACTAACTGAAATAAACCTGGCTTATTTGGTAAACTTGTTTTATAAAACTACTTTTTACTTTTTCAGTGGAGAAGGCAATTATTATGGATGAAGAAAATCTTAATGATGGGTTTGTTTTTCACTTAACAAGATGTTAATTGATGGACTAGAGTGGTTTTTATCAGTTCATTGGTCCAGCTTGGACACCCATTCTGACGGCACCCATTCACTACAGAGGAGACACTGATGGATTGATACACTAAGGGTACAAAATTTCTCCAAATTTGTTGCAATGAGGAAACAAACTCATCTACATCTTGGATGGCCTGAGCCATCAATTTTGCATCCAAGTTCTGAAAGACATGTGATGCATCACAACTGAATGAGCTGTGGTTGAATTTTTACAGGGAATTGTAACTCCACCCCTTTAGAGACCTCAACAAGCAAAAAAGATACTCCATTATCAGGGGAGAAGGAGTCCCCATCAGACACCTCGACAAACACTCAGGTAAAAGCATCACCTACTTCCAGAAAATAAAAAATAGTTAATTCTGGGAATGACTTGAGAAACTTTTTGTGTTTTGTTAGGAAAGTGAAGATGGTTCCCCACCCACCAAGAAAAGTAAAGTGGAATCATCTTCTCAGGACTTAGATAACTAAAGCTGACTAGTTTGCTCCCACGTTTCAAACACGTCACTGTCACAGACCGATGAGGAAACCCGACCCACTTGACAAACCATTCCTGATCTTCAAGTACACCTTCTACTTCATCTTTTCACCTGGAGCGAACATGTGCAGACGTCACTGTGCCAGTGAACCGAGATTGATGGCAAACACTGACCTGATCCTGTGAGAAACCTGCAGCCTCGCTCCAACCAACTCATGCACGATATACAGCGTTAGTTTAACAGTAACTAGAGTGAAAGCACTGCATAGATTTGTCAAGAAAAAAGATGGATTTGCTGCTGTGATCATCTTTGTTTTTTTTTTATTATTTAATTGAATGACTCTACTAGTTGTTTTTCTAACTACTTTGCAGATTGTTGTATGGTTATAGTGCAGGTGTTTGGTTTGTTTATAGATTCTCTAATGGTTTGTGTGCCTTCTGTCTCCATGATGTGTGCTTTTATTTTTTATTTTTTGTTGCTGTTGTTTTTAAAGCTTCAAAGCATCACTGCTTTTAAGGGGAGGAAGAATTTTGTTACACGTCAAAATGAATCGATATATACCTCATTTTCAAGCCAGCTGAGCTGGAACTTAATTCTTGATTGATGGACAATAAATCCAATTCACTGAATACAATCTGGCAGTTTTTAAGTGATGTCATTTTCAACAATAAATCCACTCTGACTTCAATCTGATGAAGCAACGTACAAGGAACTCGCGATACTTTGGGACCATGTTTCCTTGGAAGGATTTTGTCTTGTACAGTTGATTAACTTTGGTTTTATTTATTTCATCATTAGTGCTTGTTTTAGCATATTCAATTTTTGTTTTAATAAAAAAAAATACTTGGTTACGACTAGCCTATTTTTGGACTATCCTATTTATTTTAGAAGTATTTTAGAGCATTTTTTTTATCATTTAAAGATTAATAGCCCTGGTCACACAGCTAAACATGTCATTTTGAAAAGGCTAATGATGTTTTCTACTACAAGATTTATATATTTACGCTACCCATATGTTTTGGCGTTGTTAGCACGCCCCCTAACGACACTTTATCGCGATAACTCGTGCAAGTTTATACTTATTGTGCAGAAATATTTTGGATATGAATATAATTTGAAGCGTTCACCAAAAACAGGGGTATTCGAGTTCAAATATAAAATACATAATTTTATCTACAGTACAGTTAACCTACACCTAAACGTTATAACATTTTGAACAGTACCTGTTTTTCGTCAAGTTTTCTAGAGTTTGTTGATGTAACTCGTGTATCTTAAAGTTACCTCAGATATGGCGTCCTGTCAAACATCCTAAGCGCGCGCTTTTGAGTTTCTTCAACGGTCTAATCTCGCGAGATCGGTCAACAACTGTACAAAATAAATTGAAAACTTTTATTTTATTTGATAAACGTTTGACAGACGTTGTAAAATCCCTTAATGGACATTTATGTGGTTATATAATGGTTAAAAAAAAAAAAAAAAAAAAAAAAAGGTCACGTATTCTGGCCAAAACATAAACTTATTAGCAAACACATCCTAATTAGTAAAATAAAATATGATAATTTCGTTTTTTTTGTTTTTTTTTTGGGGGGGGGTTCAGAATTGACTTATCCGGCTGCATTTTTAAGAGACATTAATTATTGACCAGGCCCCTTCTGTTCTATTTAGGAGCTGTAAGAACATTGTGATGGGATCTGTTTTCCAACCTTGCATGAAATTGAGAGACTATGAGCTACAGGCACAATTATAAAACTCTGAGATACAAATATAGATGAAAGATCAAGACTTAAAATCGGTCGGTAAATAAGTATTATTATGTAATATTAATTGTACTTGATGGAATCTAAATTGTGAGTCACGTCATTATGACGTTCATGAAATGTTTGTAAAATGTTTAAAAGGTTTTCATGGCCAGAGAATCGATGTCTGGTCAGAATGCGCAATATATCCAGACGGACAAGAAACATCTTTGAATGTCTGTATTGAGTTCAAGTGAATATACAGTACATGAAACAGTACAGTAGTTAAAGACTGTCACAATATTTCAGTAGAAACAGACCATGTATTTGCAGTAAATGCCAAATTTTCTGATCAAATAAATTTAAACCAAAGAGGAATAATCATGAAGATTACATATTTAATATAAACCATTTCATTGCGGGTTACCAGTTTATTAAGTTGCTAAACAAACTGTTAATATTACATCAATAATACAATATGATCTTGTGCTTAAAAAATTGTGCTTTTGTAAAGGTCTGTTCACACCAAGTTTGAGGTGACTAAACTATACAGAATTATAAAATATTTGGAAGCCATTTTTTGCACAAAAACAATGTTTTTTGATGCAGAATTTTCTTCATTCTCAAAAAAAAGTCTGGATACCTGAAGTAACTGTTCTGCATTGTAAGCACACAAAAATACGGTTCAATCTTAAAATCGTGCAGTGCATTTGTTTTATGCCAAAAATTGGACTTGGTGTGAATAGGCCTGAAGTCTACAGGACATACCATCGAAATACACATAAAAAGCCATTCATATGACATTATTATAACTATATGTCTGACGTTTAACAGTAAAAATAACTTAGTTCCACACAATGGCAGTTAAATTCATGTGCTGTATACAGTTAAAGTGAAAAGTGCAATAAGTTAATAGTGGTTAGCTTCAGCTTTGTTTGGTGCACTTGTACTGTTTTGCATCTGTGATAGCAGTCCGTTATGAGTTCTTCAAGCTGAAGTGCGTAATTTTGTTTCATTAAAATAAATCTAATAAAATCTTCTATCCTGGTTTAACATGCAGAGACAACTGTAAGTAAACCATTCGTAGAGCAAATTATTACTGAATAGTGCAGCTGTGGCTATGTTCGGAATAGCATACTGCATACTACAGTATATTTACTGTGCAGTGTGCATAGTATGAATAATAACTGTATGCATAGAATACCTGGGTGAAAACGAGCAGTATACAATCAATGCAGCTGAAAGTAAAATTCACTTTTACCTTAATTTTTATTGTTGCATGATGCGTACCATTTCATATACCATCTAGAAAGTAGTGGGCAGTATTCACTAGTGTGCTGTAAGCAGTGTGCTAGTATACCAATCCGAACACAGGATACAGCTCTGTGGAGCTCTTAAACCATTGCTGTTTGTTTAAGCATCCTGAAATGCCAGCTTCTGACTCAACCAATGGAGGGACTTTGGGATGGGACTACAATAGCAGAGAGAATTTTGTGCTACTAGCAATTACACTCAGCAGCTTTAAATACACTGCTAAGTATCGCTAAACCATTCCCAATTTTCTTGCTGGTAGTTCATCATTAGATCAATCAACACAGGACAGTGAAAAACGTACAAACACAGAAAACAGTATTAATAACACAGAAATATCTCTCGCCTTCATAACACTTAAATTCCATGAATGCAGCATACCTCAGCCTTCATTTGGGCGGATTCATTTAGGAAATGTACAAGGGGTTCGAACGTATATATGTGTACAAAAATAGCGTATAATCTGGTCGAAAGCGAACTGTGCATAACCTGCTCACAGGCCGAGGGGGTTGAGGGGAGGTTCAGAAAGTTTGGTCATCGTTGCAAGAGTCTGTCCAGTGACCGAATGCTTCACAGATGTCGCAGTAGGGTCGTTCTCCGCTGCGGCTCCCGTGGTATGTGGTGTGTGGAGGCGAGTCTGGAGATTGTGTTTGTGTGGGACAGTCCTCCGTGTCGTGCAGGTCGAAGCGGTCGCAGATGTCACAGAAAACGCGTGGTGGGGCTTTCTTCTTCTTTTTGACCTCGCCAAGACTTGAGAGACAGAGGATAAACACAGTGCGAAGAATAATTATAGCAATGAAGATGCAGGTAGTGCAATGTGTGGAAGCCTGTTTTCGCCACGGAATAAAAAATTTTCTCAAATATTTTCTCAAAGCTGCGAGATATAAAGTCAGAATTGCGAAAATTAAAGAGAGATTCTGAGATTCTGTCTTTTTTTCATGCTCAAAATTGGTGTTATCACACAATTCTGATTTTATATCATGCAATTTTGACTTTTTTTCTCATAATTGCGACCTTATATCTCACAATTTACTTTATTACTCACTATTCTGACTTTATTTCTTTACATGTGACTAAGGAACAAAATGCAAGATGTCAAACTCTGTTGGACTCACCCATCATTTTCATCATTCCCGTTGAACTCTGTCAATGCCATTTTCTTCAGCTTCACCTTAAGTTCTTCATTCTTCCTCTGAAGGTCCACGATGACTGAGTTCAGGAAGTTGATCTGGTCCATGAAAGAAAACATGGCAGAATTTAGAAACTGACACATACAGGTCCTTTTCAAAAAATGATAAAGTTCATTATTTTCTGTAATGTACTGATAAACATTAGACTTTCATATATTTTAGATTCATTACACACAACT
>JAUMHQ010000065.1:15107593-15117606 GCA_032361165.1 Enteromius paludinosus | reverse complement strand
AGCTACATACCTTCTATGTACATATCAGAGAACAATTTAAAATATTCTCTCAATGCATTCTATGGCACCTTTAATTGCTTAAAATTAATTAATAATTAATAATTAATTAATTAATTTTTAACAAGTCGTTAAAACATAATTAAATTGTTAAGTAATTATGAAAAGTAAAAATTCAGAATTTTTTTGCATTTTATTTATTATGTTTTCAGCAGGTCTCACCGAACCCTTCCAGGGTCCTGGTGTATGAAATCAATTCCTGCTCTACATTTTCCCCTTATTGATTATCCTGAATGGGAAATGCTGGGAGCCAGATTCAAACTCACATCACCCACATTAGCACAACAGCTCAATATGTCAGAACACGCACATTACGCCTGTTGTTATTCAGAAATCAAAGCTGTTGTGACCATGTGGACTTGTGCTGTCATTCTGTGACTCACAAATCTAATTTAATCACCACAATGACATCAAAATGGTACTTAACTGACTAATTAAAATCAAGATCCTTTATCGCTCCAACCAAGCAGACAATTAATATAATAAGATGCAGTTGAAAGATGTTAAATGGCACTCATTTGCTCCCTCACTATTATTTCCAGTCCTCTCGCTAGTATCACTATCGATAGTGAGAGAGTCAATGAAGAGAAGATGCATGGGTGCATGTCAGCAGGAGACTCACATTTCTTTGCGGAGACTGTCGATGCTCTTTGTTTCTGAACTCAGCTGCTCCTGATACTGAGAGTTCTGCTGCTTCAGGGCCTCAAGCTGGTGGACGAGATAGAAGACAAATAAATCAAGTGAAAGAAAGAGGTTTTAGGAAAAACTATTTTGGACAAAATATAGTGGGGAGAATGTCACCTTTCAAGAACATGTATTTTGCGATGAGAGCAGAGAAGATAAATCACATTTCGGAGTAATGCATACACAAGAGATATTTAGAAAAAGCATGTCAGCCCATCACATCTGGTGAGTCAGACTACAGTTCCCAAGAGACCCGTAATTCAAGCCCATCACTCTGCATCAGACTGAAGTGTTAATTACTGTCTTAAGCACAACCACCCACAACTGGCCGAGCTGATAATTAATATCATCTACATGCCAAGAACCAACATCAATGTTTTATTATGAACCAGCAGAGATTTGGCTGTGCTGATGTCTTTGAGAGATTCAGTGTTTACATTCAGAAAGCCTGTGAGAATTACACTGTCATCAGCCAATGGAATGTCATCAAACAACCATTTCATTCAGACTCAGACACATCAAAGCATTCTTCTACTCAATCCCCACAACATCTCTATTACTCACAGAAATATCACGCACGAGATGCAGTGACACAAAGTATTTTCTTTCCTTTCTTTGAATAAAAATCGTTAATATGCATACAGGGGTAGCTGAAAAAATATTTTAATAATAATTACCAACATCCAAAATGGAAGGAAAACTCCCTTGTAATAAATCCTTTTTATCTGTAATATCTCATATTTTTATATCAGATATTACTCATATTTTATAAGCCTTACACATTATTGCCAGGTGGAGAATTTAATTCAAAGCCCTGATTTAAATATAAATTCAAATATCTTATTTATTGTTATACAACTGATTCTAAAATCATATGTTGTTATCAAAAGGTTATTATTATTTATGGTTATAAAAAAACAAATTTTTTCAGCAAAATATCAAACGCAGTGTTATTTTTAACTAAATCTGAAACTAAAATTATAAAAACATTTTGTTACTTAAACCAGGAATCAATATAATTATAAATATAAAATATTACATGAAAACTAAATAAATAAACATTATAAGTAAACATGAAAAAAATAAGTATACATTAAAAATGTATAAATTGTATTTATTCAGATTTATTTTAATGTGTTGCCTGAAATCAAGTATCTGAGGTGTTTATGTTCATAAAATCATAAATTTGCTCCTGAAAATAAGCTCTGGGAAATTATTATTTTAACTTAATAATTAAGTTTATTTGTGACAATGGTCAAAAATCAATACACTGGGAGAAAACACAACAACAACAACAACAAACAGCGCTCACATTAATCTAGAATTCTAAATGCAATCAAAAAAATTCACTTAAACAGGATGAAATAAGCCCATATCTTATCCAGTATTAATATCATCCTAACCCAGTTCTGATAATAAAAAAAAAAAGCTAAACATTCCTGAATACCAACATGGTCACTGATATACAATATCATGCATCCTTACAAAGTGCACTACAGAAGAGAGATCTTTACCTGGCACAGAGAGCTATAAACACTGCCCGTGTAGTTCTGTTGGAGCGCTGTCACATCCATGCTGCTGTGTCTTTCCTGCTTTTTCCAAACAAATGTGCCCTATCTATAATACATCCCCCTACGGCCCCCTGCAGCGAGAGAGAGAGGCACGAGCTCTCGCTCGGCTGGCGTTCCAGCACATGCTCACGTTTGCGCAAACACACGCTCCGAAAAGCATCACACAGGGCAGCTTCATTACGTAAGGACGACAAGCCCTGCCCCTCTCGACATCCCTCCTTCTGCTGTTCTCCGTCATCTGCCTGTTCTCATCCTCAATGCTCATTCATCCTGTATTAGCCGTTTCTACATCACGATACATCAGAGAAATGAAAACCCTTGCACGAGCAAAGCCTCTATTTCCTGTTTATTTTATGAATGAATATAAACCGATTAAAATGATTTCGAAGGATCATGTGACACTGAAGCCTGGAGTAATGATCCAGAACGTTCCATTCAATTTCACGTTCACATTCACAGCATTAATGTTTTTACTTTATTTTGGATCAAGGAAACGCAGACGTGGTGAACATATGCACAAATAAAATTCGTACATGTCTCAAACCTTTGCACAGTTGTGCATTTAGTTTGAAAGCTGCAGCACAGGAAGTGCAAGAGACTTCAATCTTTGAATGACACACAAAAAGAATGAAATTCAGGCTGAGCTAAATTAGCTTTTTTAAACCTTAAGGGGACAAAAGTCCAAAATGAGGTCATAATAAGGTTGTCTTTTTCAATACAGGAGCCAAAAATACATTTAAAGGGACAGTTAACCCCAAAATTTTCAATAATTAGCTTTTTCTAAATAATAAACTTTTTCTTTCAAAACAAAAAAGATGCTCCTTATTTTTATTTAACATCACCACATAGTTACACATAGGTAGTCCATTTGACTTGTGTGCTAATATTTGAAGTAATTTGATATTTTTGTGAAAAACATGACAAACAAGTTGGAATATAGGGCAAAAAAAAGCTTGAGCATTCACCAAATCTTCATGCTCTATGTATCATATGGGCTTTCCAGCTCATCCTTACTGGATGATTCAAAATGAAAATTCATTTTCAGTTCGATTACTTTCCGTTACATCCCAGACTGAATCAACAAAACCATCTAAACCACTGCAGGGCAGTCACAATAATACAGATGCTGAATCAAGCAAGACCCTTTGATTGAGTACCACTGACATAAGAAGACCTGTTACTCTTTCACACAGTTTTACCGTATGTGAAGAGCACAACCCCAGGAGGAAAGTCTCCTCTGATAAGTGCAGGCCGTTGGGGTGATTATGTAAGGACACGTATGAGCGCACACAAGAACATGCTTTACATGCAGCCTGCAGGCGGTCAGATGTAGAGGACTCATGCATGCATTAACAATGCGTCTGAACCATTATGTCAGTAAAAGTGCAGTTACACAGTGAAAAATCTCTGCTCGCCTCTGAAGCAAACGTGTTTATTCAGCTACAAATGCTAAATACGTTTTAATGTTGCTACTGGCAAGCTCCCATGCATTTTTATGATAATTATTGATTTCTGCTAAGGTGAGCATAGTAATGGCTGCTAACTAAGGTTAAGTGATTCGAACACACTGTGTTAAACTTTACCGTACACCAGTGCTACTGTATGAACATGAATACCTCAAATCATGAGATCCACCTAGCAACCAACCAGGGCACCCTAGCAACAACTCATGACATCCTAGCGACACGGAGGTGACTTTTGAACTGGTAGACACTAATTCAAATAAACTCAATTAGTCATACCCTTCGAAGTAGCTTTCGGACAGCAGATATGAGCCGACAGTAGCCAGGAGTCACTGTTTATCTTCATGATATGAAGAATAAAGCATATTTACCTCCTTCTGCAACTCCTTGTTCCTCTTCGTCATCTGCTCCAGCTTTTCATCAGACTGCAAACTCTGTAAGAGTGAGAGAAAACCTCTGGTCACTCATGTGCCATTTGACCATCATGGATTTAAAAAAAAGATATAAGAGCTTGGGTTGGTAAGATAATTTTTTCAAATGACTCTCTTCTGGTCACCAAGGCTGCATTTATTTGATCAAAAACCCAGTAAAAGCAGAATATTTTGAAATGTTATTAAAATAAAAAAAACCCTGCTTACTTTGATTTGAAAATATTTTTAAATGTAATTTATTCCTGTCGTGTAAAGCTGAATTTTCTCCAGTCTTCCGTGTCACGTGATCCTTCAGAAATCATTCTAACATGCTACAAATAATATTGAAGTCTTGATCTTACCCACTCCGAGCTTTTGACTGGTAGTGTATAAGACAGCAGGAATGGGCACTGTTTTAAAAATGTAATTTGGTCACCTGGGTTTGGTTTTTGAAGACTTCCAGTTCCACCACCTGCTGTTCCAGCTCAGCACTTCTCGCTGTGATTTTGCTCAGCTCTCCTTGTGCTCGGCCCAACTTCTCTTTCAGCTCCTTCATCTGATGCTCTCTCGTCTGTTCCTGCTGCTGCCGGACGGCCACATCCCTCTGCAGGTCCTCCTTCTCCCTGGACACCTGATCCAGCTTCTCTCTCTGCATTTCAATGTTCCTTTCCATTTCTGCCGGCGAACAAAAGTAGTCATAGAGGAGCTCATGTAGCAGTATTTGTGCTAAAATGATCATTTTCCCCTAACTTTCACACAAATTAGACTACTGAGCAGGTAAAATTGTGCCTTTGTGAATGATGAATCCGCTGGCAATGGCTGGTTTATCTCATGAACATGCAAAAACGACATTGGAAAGCTGCTCGCATTGGCGCAGGTTGCCAGGGATGCAAATATGAAAGGTAGTTTAGAGTCATGTTTTGCGTACCTTGCGTTGCTAGTGTTGCTTTATTATTGTCCTCCGCTGCTGCATCTACGTTACGCTTCTGAAATCAAACAAAACCAAAAATGTTTTTTTAAATGCCACTCATTTGTTTACATAGAAATTTTATATGAATGTGTATAATTGATAATTAATGCTGGTAACACGACTTTCAGTACGACTTTTCCCTCGTATTATAATTTGCTGCTGGTTAATAGTTAGTAAGGTAGTTGTTAAGTTTAGGTATTGGGTAGGATTAGGGATGTAGAATAAAGTCATGAAGAATAAGCCATTAATATGTGATTAATTAGCACTAATAAATGACTAATATTCTAGTTATATGCATGTTAATAAGAAACTAATAGATGTAACCGTAAAATAAAGAGCTACCTTAATGTTATTGCTATTGCCTCTTTACATAAAGCCTGACCACATCTATTAACCATTGTAAAAATCACTTCCTCTCATGATGTATTGGTTTAAAAGACAAGATTTTGTAATGATATAACACTTCATTTTAGAGAAATGTATGTACATCCCCAGGCACATCTAAATAATTCAATAACAATAAAAAGCAGTTATTAAATCACCATATGAGCTGGAGGGACACGCAAGAATAATCACGATTATGTGAAATAAAAAACAGGTTTTCAAGTTAGTAAACAAGCAGTATTAGTGTATCATACCAGATCTTGCAGCTGCTGCTGGAGGGATGTTTTCTCTTGTTCAGAGGAGGCGAGTTTCTGCTGGAATAGGAGCACTTCTTTCTGTCTGCTTTCTAACTCAGAGTTCAGCTCCTTGATCTGTAAGAATGCAGAGAATACAGTGATCAATTGTAATGATGCAAATGTTTTCTTATGTACAATAACATGTCGTAACGCATCTTGTTTAGATGGATTCGTGGGGGGTGGATGGACCTTTTTGTCTTGTAATGGAGGTGAAGCTGATCCTGCGGTCTCAGCCCGGAGAGTTCTCAGCTGAAGATGCAAATCGGACACCTCCTTTTCCAGCTCCATGATTCTGGAGCGCTCGGACACCGTGGCCACCTACAGCGGGATAAAAGACTTCATCAACTGCTTATCGACCAAACCGGTCGACAGAAGCCATTATAAGATTTTTTTTTTTAATATATATTTTAAGTACTATTACTAAATGAAAATATTTTTATTTAGTAAGACTGCATTCAAATTGATCAAAGGTGACAGTAAAAATAGTTTTGTTTTTTTTTAGTGCTAAAAAGTTTTTGGTGGGAAGGAAATCAGGATCATGTAAGGGTCATGTGACACTGATGGCTGGAGTAGCAATGCAGCTTTGCCATCACAAGGAATAAGTTACATTTGAAATATTTAAATAGAAAACAGTTTTTTATATTGCAATAATATATCACAACATCACTGTTTTTACTGTATTTTTGATCAAATATATGCAGCTTTGGTGATATAAGAGATTAATTTCCAAAACATCTTAGAAATCTTTTTTACTCCAAATCTGAACAGTAGTGTAAACCAACAAATATGCCTAAAAATGCACTTTACACTTTAAATCATACATATATCCCCAAATTACATTAGGCTACTGAGAATTGTGATTAATGTGTTTAAATGTTATAAATGACCTTAAAAAAACACTAAAAATATTCTTTATGCAAAAAAAGTATCTTATTTTCTTCAGTTGATTTCGGCATGCAGAGATGCATAGATGCATTCAGATTGCTTGCAAATTTTTTTTTCAAAAAACAGAAAAACAAAGGGGCCCTACCTCAATCCATCAAGGAACACAAAAATAATCACTTTCCCAAAATAAGCAAAATCTCTTCCATGCATGGGGATCTGACATTTACCCCAAGAGAAATCTCTCTCACCCTCCCATATGACAGACTGATTTACCCTAGTATCCTCTAACTCCCTCTGGAGTTTATCTGCTTTGGTCTTTTCAAAGAGAAGACTCTGTTCGAGCTCCTTAATGTGGGCATGCTCCAGTTTGGTCTGCGTCTGTTAGTAGACAGAAGAGGAAAAGAGAGAGACAACACCAACGGCGCGGTCACGTGCCAGCCAAAAGCCAAGTACGAAGAGCTTCATGCAGACCTTGACATCATCCTCCTCTATGAATGAGGACAAAGACAGCAGTGACACACACAGAGAGCGGCGTGAAGACGGAACACGAAGAGATGAAACAAATGCGTCTCAAAGAGCAGACCGATGAAAGAAGATGGAGGAAGGAATGAAACGTGTGAATGTGATCAAAGATGAAAAAAGAAGAACGCGATGAATGAATGAACAAATAAAGAGAATAATGTGAATAATAAAGAATCAAAGAGTCAATGCTACAAGAGCTACAAACAGAAGTGATGCACTGTTTATTACTTAAGAAAGAAAAGCTTAATAGGTCTTCTCCAAAGTGATTTTCGAAGAACTTGATCTTTGATCTTGAGACAAAATTTATGAATTTATCCATCTATAGCTGTCAATCATTTACTAATACCTCTTTATGAGTAAATCTATCCTTCTATCTATCTATCACTGTATTTATTAGTTAACTATTACTACTACTACATATACTGTACAACATTACTTTGGTGTGAAGCTGCTTTGCGATGATATGTGTCATGAAACACAAATAAATTTGAATTGAATTGAATTGAATTAACAAATACCTTTCTATAAATTAATCAACGAGTCACTAAATCAATGAATATATCTATCTACATTTGTGGTCATTAGAAATTCCTTTCTATGAATCAATAAGTCACTGAATTAACGAACCTATCTATCAATCCATGTACATACGTATATACAATACTGTGCAAAAGTCTTACGCCAATAGTATTTTCAGCAACAAAAAATGGTTTTAAGTGGGTTGTTTCTATCTTCTGCGGTAGCGTGTCAGTTGGAAATATCCGTTTACATTTCCAAACATTAATTTAGTCATTAATAATAATAATGCAGTGAGATTATTGACTGACAACAGCCAGTGCTCCACACAGAGATCTGATCTGATCATCATGCAGTCTGTCTGGAATCACATGAAGAAACAGAACAAACTGAGACAGACTCAATCCAGAAGAACTGAGGCTACGTCTCCAAGTTAATTGATGAATTAAATCTATTTATGTCATTATTTTTGAAAGCATCCTCATTTTACAGCATTTTTACACGAGTGTCTAAAACTGAACAGTACTGTAGCTTTCCAGGTAGGTTTTTTTTCTTCATCTTGGAGACGTTGGCACAAGTTCTCCTGGATTGAGTCTCAGTTTGTTCTGTTACTTCCTGTCATTCCAGACAGACTAGTTAGTTTAAAAATACCTTTCTATGAACAAATCACTGATCTCACGTGTACATATCTCTACTTTTCTCCTGTGAATTATATAAGTATAAAAGCCTGATCTGATAATTTCTGCATTAACACAGGCTGGCCTGTTAAAGACAGGTTACTGCACTGGTCCACTCATATCTGGTTTCTTTCACTGTAAACGTATATGATAGGATCACTTTACCTCTAGGTCACCTTTGGTAATGCAAGCTTCCTCTACACGAAATTGCAGGTCCTCCACTTTTCTGTGGGCCAAAATGTACACTTTAAACCCTCAAATGTTTCTTCGGAATATTCTATTATTCAGTAGCAATTAATTACTATACAAAGTGTTTTTAGCTGTAAATGTTACCTTTTTTCCTCTTCCAGTTGATTCATCAGCTCTACTTTGTCTCTGTCCGCAGTCTCCACGAGTCTCCTCAGTTGGTCCAACTTGGCTTCCATCTCCACAGCGTACTACAAAAACATGCAAAACGGTCTCATGCATTGTTTATCATCCAAACAAATTTGACTTTCGCATGATGACGCCCATAATGACGATGGAACGTCTACTGACCTGTTCCTGGCCCTGTCTGAGAAGCGCCACCTCTTGCTGCACCTCTCCAGCATGACTTGTGGCTCGTGCCACCTCCATCCTCTCCAGGTCCCGCTCGACCAGGAGCTGCTCGATGTGCTGCTGCTTCTCCTTCAGGGCCTCCTGCAGGGCCGTGGTGCCTGAGATCTTCCGTGCGTACCGAGCCGACGTCTCTGTGAGCTGAGAGATTATTGACAGTTATTTTTTCCAAATTATATTGAATGCAAAGCATAAAATGTATATGAAAAATGTGGCACTGTACCAAGCCTGCTCGGCTGGGTTTGCCTCCAACTGAGGAGGTGGTGACGGAGCTGAGGGAGCTGATGGAGGATGCGCTGGGACTGTTCTTTAGGGTCGACCTGCGCCGGGAGGATTTGGATTTAGCAGGAGTGGTGGACGGGAATCCGATCCGGGTGACTTTGTGAGTAGGAGCGAACAATCCGTACTTTGGTAAGCACTGGAAATATCTATGGGAGTAAAGGATATAAATATACTGCTACTGCTCAAAAGTCTTGAGTTGCTATAACTTGTTTTTTCAAAGAAGTCTCCTATGCTCACCTAGGCTTCATTCACTTGATCGAAAATACAATAAAAATAAGAATGATGTAATATATAATTAGTTAAATGAATGTTCTCTATTTTAATATACTATTATATTTACTTCTCTGTTGGAAAGCTGAATGTTTAGCATCATTACTCCAGTCTTTAGAGTCACATAATCCTTCAGAAACCTTTCTAATGCTCTGATTTTTTTTATAATTATCAATGTTGTAAACAGTTGTGCTGCTTAACACTTTTGTGGAAACCAGGATACATTTTTAAAGATTCCTTACTGAAAGGAAAGTTAAGAAAAACAGCATGTATTTAAAGGTGCCACAGAATGCATTGAGATAATTTTTTTAATTGTTCTCTGATATGTACATAGAAGGTATGTAGCTTCGGTAAGGGGAAAAATGCCCAGAAACAGTTTTACAGGTCCATTTACAACCCTAGAATTTGACCCTAGAATGAAACAGTCTGTTT
>JAUMHQ010000065.1:15023272-15049971 GCA_032361165.1 Enteromius paludinosus | reverse complement strand
ATTAAAATTTAATTATATTTAATACATAATGTAAATGTAATCCTTGACAATTAAGTTGATTCATTTATATATATGAATTACTATATTTAAGTATTTGCTGCTCTGAATGATTCTAAGTGATCTTAAGTGATTCTAAGTGGATCTGCTGATTCACTGACAACAACAAGAATGTTTTGTTTCAGAAGCAGGCATGAGCAGGACATCCCTGGAACATGCAGTGCTTTCTTTGAGGTAAACAAGCTGGTGACATCATCGCGGCGGACAGCCCTTCTTACCTGGCTGTGTGAAGGATTGGTTACCCCCCACACTGTGGTTACCACAGAGAGGGAGCCGGCAGGCTGATTGGGGCCTTGCTGCCAGGGGACAGGATCATATGGGTAAGAGGCGTCACTGTGGGGTGAGAGAAACACACGGACACCGGAGTTATTAATGCATCTGAGTGCTTCCTGTATAAAACGCCCTTAATTCACTTCTCACTGATCCGCCTTGCATTATCCACATTATATTCCATCTACATCTTTTGTGCTGGTATGATATCAGCATATGGTGTGAAGTGTGTGTGTGTGTGAGAGAGAGAGAGAGAGAGAGAGCGAGAGAGACTATCTTTCTGCGACTTCAGACGTGCCACAGCCACATGCTCTGGAGGTACTCGGCAAAATGTTTCCATGGCGACTCCACAGTCACTTAGAGACAGGAAAGAGTAACGATGCCAAGGGAGAGGGGGGTGAGAGAGTAAGAGTGTGTGTGTGTTTGTATCTACTGTTTTCTGTGTAACTGGATCAAACCAGATCGCTCTCAATAATCGCTCGCCATCTTTCCATAATTAGTCAAACTACATCACATGCTGATTAGAACAGGGAAACATGGATAGTTAGAGTCAACGCCATGTTTAATTCGACTTGAATGACAACGAGGCTGTGAGGGATGAATGTTCCGAAGCAGTTGTACTGCTATGTACGTCGTTCCTCTGGAAAGAATATAAGTATCAGATCTTAAATAAAGCTATGAATTCAATTCAATGAACTACTAAGCTACAGCTGGCCTTCACAGCCTTTCACTCATGTCACATGTATGGCTCCAGAGGAACAGGTTAACATCAAAACTTGCACCATAATTTGCATTTTAGGAGCTAAAAAATAAAGGGCCTTGATGGATAAGAATGTTTCCATAGAGCTAACTTGGGGAAAAATAGAAATGGTGGCAAAAAAACATCAGTGACTGTCATGCATCTTCAAAAAAACTTGAATAATTCATTATGAGAAGTTCATCCAAGAAGCCAAATGCAGCTTTTATTGTCGCCGTAAATCAAAAACCAAAGGAAAAAAGAAACGACTATTCAAAAGTTTAAGGGTCAGTGTATTTTTTGGAAAGAAATTAATACTTTTAATCTATCAAGGATGCATTAAATTGATCTTAAGTGGCAGTTAAGACAATTCACAATTTCATAAGAAAATTTTCAAAAGATTTCTATTTTTAGAAAGTGATGTTCTTTTGACTCCTCTGTTTATCAAAGAATCCTTAAATTAGCTTTTACAAATACTTGTAATTATGCTGAACATTCAGCTTTGCATCACACACATTTTACCATTTTAAATATATTGAAAACATATGGCTAATACATAAATATATACTACATGTTTATATATTACTATCAAGAAAAGCTATTTTAAAATATTTCAGAAGCTTTGATGTTTCAACAACGATTTAACTGTGATGCACTGCAATATATTGAATAAAGTGACTTAAAAAAAAATAAAAAATACTTAAAATACAGTTTATCATCTCAGGTCACTGCTCATTGGCAGGGGTGCCAAAAACCTTGGACACCGAATGGGAGCATTCCAGGTAAAACCTATCCAAGCGGCAAAAGCTCAACTGCATCAAGAAAATTAAACCTGCGAGGGTTTATCGAGTGATAACTGGCTCTGAACAGCTTCTCACCCGAACTGACCCGAGACACCTCAACCCCACTGCCACATGAAAGACTCCTCTCTTTAAAGCCCTCGAAGAAAGCCGAGATCCCCTTCTTGACACATTTCCACCTCGACCTGCGGCAAAGTATCCGCTGGCCTGCAGCCCACAGGATATTGAGGTTCCAACAAAGGCTCAAAGGCTCGTTGAGGCTGGTCATTGCACTGCCGGGGCAAATAAACAAACTCAACTATCGCAGCTTAGAGGCATTCCATAGGGGGCAGAGGTTTCTCTTAAAGTTCTTCTGCAGGAAAACCACCAGATACCCCTGCTCTCTGAAACAGGAAACTGTGGTTTCAAAACCAAATCCTGCAGCAGCCAATCAACAGCCGAGAGACAAAGCAGCCAATCAAAATGTAAAAAAAAACAACAATCGTGCAGATTGAGAGCTCAGTAAATGAGAAGAGAAGGTGTGGGCACGAGGATTCAGTTTGGGGGCCAATGCATGTGCCGCTGCGGGCGATTTATCTTCAGTGCACTGCAATGAGAGCGAAACGCCAACTTTCACTTTTTCTACATGTTCAGACTGTTTGTTTATTATCGCCTCTAAAGCAACATAATTCCCTTTATGTGCTCAAATATCAGTAAAACTCACTAAAATGTGCCAAGTACACCTACCTACGATATCCCGCAGTACATCATTTTCTAAATATTTAAACGACCAAAAGACTATGAAAGCTCTACCTGAAAGTACCAACAGCAAATGAAACAATTGGGTTGTCTATTTATCTTCGCTGATGTGGAGAATTAACCACTCTTAAAGAGCTAATTCACTCAAAAAAACAAAAAGCTAATTCTGTCATCATGTCATTCCTTTAATTGGTGAAACTAAAAAAACGGACGTTAGGCAGAATGTCCACACATTTTTCCAAATAATAAAAGTAAATATTTTATATAGTAAATGCATTTATATATACATATAATGCATACATAATTTAGAATTTGTCATGTTACAAAACCTGCCATGAGGGTCAGTTTTTAATAAATAAGCTTTCAATTGAAGTATGGTTTGTTATGAAATGACAATATTTGGCCAAGATACAACTATTTGAAAATATGGAATCTGAGGACGCAAAAAAATAATCCAAACATTGAGAAAATGGCCTTTAAAGTTGTCCAAATGAAGTCCTTAGTAATGCAGTATATATATTGCCTCCACAGTCACCCGGACCTGAACCCAATCAAGATGGTTTGGGGTGAGCTGGACCGCAGAGTCAAAGCAAAGGGGCCGACAAGTGCTGAACAGCTCTGGGAACTCCAAGACTGTTGGAAGACCATTTCAGGTGACTACCTCTTGAAGCTCATCGAGAGAACACCAAGAGTGCAAAGCAGTAATCAGAGCAAAGGGTGGCTATTTTGAAGAAACTAGAATCTAAAAGATGTTTTCAGTTATTTCACAATTTTTTGTTAAGTACACAACTCCACGTGTGTTCATTCATGCCTTCAGTGAGAATCTACCAATGTAAATGGTCATGAAAATAAAGAAACTTTTGGCCTGTACTGTATACATACATACCTATTAAATAATAATTGTTCATATATGATCATATATTAACATGTAATATAAAATTATAATAACATAGTTGATCCTTATTAGTTTGAATATAAATTTATCTATTTACATGGCATTTATACTGCTGCTTACTTTCATTATAGGGATAACATCATCTTTGACATTTTGCTTCACTTCCCTTTGCGTTCCACAGAAGAAAGTCAGTCACGTGTTTGAATTGACATGAGTGTGAGTAAATGATATCCGTCACTTCAAGTGTCCCTTCAAAAATAAAGGTTCTAAACAAAACTAAATAAAATTCCAAAGAACATTTGAACTTGTGCAATTAAACTGCACGCCATGGCTAATCTCATCCTGATAAGGCTGCAAAGCAATAAAACCCATTGCTTCCCTTAAGTGATTATATATATATATATATATATATACACACAAAATCAAGAATCAAAACATCAGCACTAGGGTTCAGACTGTTAGGTGAAGTGCTCAGGGAAGCAGGTGTCAGTTTGAGAGTTCAGAATGTCGTTAGAGAGGAAACAGTGGGTGCGAGTCACACTTTGACTCGCAGCTGCACCGAGCTGATGCACAGGAGCTACTGACCTGTGTGGCGTTGGAGGCAGGGCAGGTTTCATGGAGTTGATGGGGTTCATCGGAGGAAGCTAGGGGTCTATGGGACACCCCAAATCTCCTCAACCTAGCAGGCAGTCTGCAAAAGAAAAAAAGAAAAGGAAGAAAGAGAGACACGTTAGACTGACAGGACTCAATCAAAACAAATGCTCCGTTCTGCTGTGACTCACTGAGGCAGACGCGTAACGCCGCTGTAGTGGCTTTAACCAATTTAATTTGGAGGGGCTCTCGGGTGGCTGCGATTCTGCCCAGAGGCACGAGGGGTTAATCAACAACTGACTGCGCCAGCACATCTTTCTCCGCTCTTTGATAGGGTGGGTTTTGCAATCGCTTCCTCGAGTTGGAGCCCTTCCACCAATCACAGTTTAAAAAGCAGCCAGCGCCGCACACAAAGGAGCGAGATTTGACAGCATGTGGCATCTCTTGGGCTCCTGCACCACAGTCGAGAGAATCTCGGGACTGCAGCGCCCGAGACAAAAGCCAGTGCAAAGCCCGTGCTTTAAAACAGAGCAATGGGTCGCGACGGTGGACGACCCATACGCTACGTCTTACTGCAGGATCCTCACAATCTCTGCGCCGCCGGGAGAAGCCGGGGAAGGAGGGAGAGAGAGGGAGGGAGCGAGGGCTATTTATAGCACGATTTGATTTCAAAAAGAAAAGAGAGATGTGGAAACACGGTGGTTCTCATGGCCACTGCCGCCGTTTTGAGATCCGAGCCCTCTGCGAAGATAATGCCTTCAACCCCGCTCAATTATTTAAGCCATCAGGGAGCTTGTTCCGACCAAAGAGGGTGCTTCTTTGTGCGTGTGCGTTTAGATTGTACAACGTTAATAATGACAACAAGACCCCCTACGCCCCACCCCACTGACTCTCCGTCTGTCTCCACTCTCAGGGGTGAAGCTTGATTAGCGCACATGCTAATTTGCCGCCAACATCAGTGGCTGTCAGTCCCCCTACACCCCTAAGACTCTCTCCACCCCCTCAACATCCCTCTCCGCTTCCATTTTCTTCTCCTTCCTTACAGATTTAGGTCAGACACCCCACAGCTTGAAAAGAAAGGTGGATGAACGCGGCTGCGTCGAGGGGGGCTGCAGGAAGAGTCACTCAGAGGAGTGACAGAGTTGATCAGAGAGAGGTTCACCTACAGGGATAATGAGAGGATCGAGCGGAGGATGAGAAAGGGAGGTGGGCGGCAGCGACAAAATGAGATCCTCCATTGTCGTGTTTTGATAACCACTTGACTGAAGCAGGCTTTACATGCTCGTGTGGCCGTTTTCATCAGCAATTACACCAGTTCCATCCGTGTAAAGAGCCGTTTATAAAACCTGTGTCTGATTTGTGCCTCGTTGCGATGCTGTGCTGAAGGATTTGTATATTTATGGTTTGTGAATGTTCTTAGAACTAGGGATGCATAATATATAGGTGAAGACCAACAGAAGACCCTCGTCACAACAATCAACATAATTCACCTCAAAAAATCCAGATTATATGGAATAATATGGATTAATATGCATTGATCATTATATACCAATCATTATCAAATAAAATACGTATAATAAGTAATCAGTAAATTATTTTACCATAGGAAAAGTGGCCACAGCACTAGCTACAAAGGCAAGAGCTTTTTAAAATAAAAATGTATAAGTTAGAATATATAATCATTTAGAAATGCTTGAATTTAATTAATTTTTTTTAATAATATATTTATACATAAGTTAATCAAAATAAAATATAATTAAAATAATACTGGAAAAAAATTATATTAAACAAAAAAATTAATTAAAAAAATAATATATAATCTGTTAAAATAAAAGAAAAATATTTTCATTAAAAGTGCCACAGAGAATGAGTTACAATAGGTGCAAAAAGTACCAATTTTGTCCAAATGATAGGAACATGAAATATTAAACAGGATTGCCAGGCACTGTGGAGCTTCTGTCACTAAAACAATTTCCTCGTACGTGTAAATATAACTGGCAAAATTCAGTTTTAGATAAAAGGCCACTGTTTACTACTTTTGATTTCTGGAGCTGGTATCAATGAAATGCATTACCTTATAGCTCTCCAGATTAATTAACCGCTAAGTGATGAGCATTAACTGCGTTTAATTAGCCCAGTGCAGCTCAGCCCACCCCTCTAATCATTAATCTCTCATATTGGAACAATCCTTCAGTGAAGGAGCATCTATTCAAACAGTGGACAACAGTAATCCATCCACTCTGGAAACACGATAGGGTGCCTGTAAAGAACACACACACACACACACACACAGTTAAAGACTCCAAGATGTGGCTTGAACACCGTTTGCTTTCCTGTGTTGACATTTCCTATTGCAACAGTGTTTTAAGTCACAGCCACGCAGATTGCTACAGTGTATCATTTTCATTCTACAGAGCGTCTGATTGGATGAAAACAAATGTACACGCCCCTGAGTGCAAGATGACTCATCAAAATTCTCAGTGAAGAAACAGGAATCAAGTTTTTGGGATCCAGCCACAAAGACAATAAAATTTCAAACATGAGGTCTTTTAAAATATACCCACACACCAAAGTAAACATCCCAACACCACACACGTGGCAAGCGCAACCACAAGCCAAGGTTTGCTCAAACGTCACACTCACTCTCTTGAAGCACTAGGTCTTATTTTGTGCTGTGAAATAACGCAGTTCAGCATCTTTACTTATTGCTTTGCCTTCACTGTGTGACGGATAACAGCACAAACAGTTCTTGCCTGCAATGAACAGAACACACTGTTCTTTAGTTCTGGGCTCCATCTAACCCCCTCCTCTCTTTTCCTCTAGTTCCACCCCTGGCCTGCAGTGACCCGTTCCTGCTGGGCTTCCCTCCCTTTCTCCAATTCCTCCTACACGTAGGCCATCCTTTCTTTCTCATACTATTTCCCTCGCTATTAACTTTTTCAACCCTTCGTGGCACGTCAAAGGCACAGAGTCTCTTCCTGCACCCATCCGACAGGACCGTTCGGTCTGGGACAGCAGGGCAAGACAGCACCACAGGGGTGTGACCATTAAAGGCACGAAACGCCTCTGCTTTTTTTGCCAAGCGTCACACAAAAGCTTGCAGGCCTTTGATTTCTGATAGGCCGGAGAAATGCCTGTGCGTCAGCGCTCTTGAAATGAAGTGCAGATTCAGCTCTCTGCAGGGACTGCGCTTTCAGAGGGCAGAACCTGAAACACAGCACAGGTTAAGAGAGTATTCTAGGAACCATCGAGACTTGGGACAAAAAAGGACTATCGCTATGCACCTGAATTCACATTTTTCATCACTAGAATGTGTGTTTTCTGCATCACTAGCAGCACCAAAAGGAATAAACAACTCTGGCTCGAAGGTGTGAGTTTGCAACAGGACTACCTGTTTATCCAAACAATGGAAGGCAAGTAGAGCTTTTGGGAAAATAATTTTCTCAACCTTTTTGGTGCTGCTAGTGTTACAGAATCAAGTGTTAGTAGTACTGGCAATTGAATATTTCCATTTAATCAAAATGAAATAAACATAAATATATAACTGTGAACACCTAAAAAATAAACTTAAAAATATAAAATTAAATTAAATTGAGTTTTGGTTAAATGGTAACAAAACAATAACAACAATAACATCAACAATTATTATTATTACTACTTTTTTGTTATATTATAATTGTTTTGAATGAATGGTAATAATAAAAAAAGCTTTTAAAATAATAATAATAATAATTACAATTATTATATTATTACTACTATAAATAACAACAATAATGCAAAACAACAACAACAAATAATAACTATATTTATTTTTTTACATAAGTTAAATAATAATGAATAATTAAAATATTAATTTGGTATTTATTAAATCATTGGTATTCATTTTTATATTTTGTAATTAGTTATTTAGAAACAAATTTTAAAAAAACAAATAGTTCATGTATTAAATTTGGCAATGCTAAAATACAAAGCATCATAATAAATAGTAAATATAACAATTATAACAAACAAACAAACAAAAAAAATCCCAACTCGCTGCAGTTTGTTAATGTCCCCAATATCCAAAAGTTAGCAGTCGTCTATGTGAAATACAGAAATTAAAACAAAATGAAAATTGAAAAAAGAAACATTGAATTTGAAAAGCACAACTAAAGAAAACACAGAGAAATTTTTTTTTCCAACACTGCTTAAGAGCCAACTTCAAATGAAGGACAATCCCAGTGCATCAGTAAGAACAGTGGTAGCTAAAGACTAGCTGGGAAACCGCCTGTCCAAAAATCCACAATTCGTCTGCCTGCCAAATGGGGGAGCGCCTTGGGTCACATGGTTAGGCCTCCCCTCCCCCCCGTAGCTGAAGCCAGAGCCGAGAATCTGCTGCCAAACAGAGAGAGAGAGGGAGAAAGAGGCTGGGGGCTGGGGAAGGGGACGGAGGATTAGGAACCACAGGAAGGCTGGGCCTGATAACGCATTCCTCTACACATGTGCACAAAAACACACACACACACACACACACTCAGCTCTCTGGCTAAAAGTGTCTCAACACCAGCAAAGGAGCTGCAGCAAAGAATGCGGGCTTGAAACTGTAAGCAAGAACAGAGTATAATAAAGATCATTGTGGATATAAAAAGACACGCATCTCACGGAGAGCAAGTAAATTGAGGGGAAAACGGGACACAGCAATCCATACACGCCTACAGACAGTGAGCTGTGAAGAACACTGATCATATCTCTTACCTGAGAGATCAGGAAACAAATTGCCCTGCGATTTACTCAAAGCTGAAAGCATAGAAGGTGTCTGACAGTCTGCCGCAATAAATGCATCACATATGAATATTTGAGAGCGCCGATTCTGTACAATGAGCGGAAAGCACGTAAAAACATGCCACTGATTGAGCCGTTAAGTGTCGTGACTTGTTGGAGTGCTGGGTCAGTTTTAAGTAGGTAAATTGACAATGCATTCAATGCGTTGCCCTCAGACACCCACCACCCATCCACGAAAATGTAAAGTGCGTAACAGTGATGGAAATGGAAATCTGATTCTTTGCAGAGAGACAAAAAGCAAATTTTCCCAGAAACACTCATACCTGTCTCATTCTCTAATAATCTCGCTTCGCCTTTGGGTCTCGGCAGATTGTGTGACGAAAGTTCGGCGTGCAGCAAAGACTCCGACATGAAAAACTATGCAAACGTAACTTGAATCCCAGTGTAGGTAGATAGATATACGAGTTGTTTTCGGGAGTGGGAAGCTCAGTATAGCTGCGAGGCGACCGAGCTGCTGTTTGTGTGTGTAGCGCATGCCACCGTGTAGGTCAGCTTTATTTGTTTAGTGTCCAGGCCCGTGTTTGGTGCTGTTTGAATTTCTCAAACACACAAACAGGACTTGTGTGTGAGTGTGTACAAGCCGGTCTGCCACCTCCCTTTGAATAAATTCATTAGCAGCAAACAGAAAGTGAAGAACAACCGGTTTTTGCACACTGCCTAGTCCTGCTGTACACCTATGAGAGAAAAGCCAGATGCGAGAGATTCAGAAGTTGTGTGAACACTCAGCGGCATGTCAGCATCCAATTATTCTGAGTCAGTTCCTGTTAAAAGTTCAAGCACTTCAAAGGAAACAGGTCATTTTCAGCCTAATAAAGGTAGTTTCAATTATTATTTGACCCTGAAAAGTTTGGAGACCCACAATATACCAAATATATACAAGTTCTATATATATATATATATATATATATATATACAAATGATATATAGACAGATATATAGACATTTTTAAATAGATTCGAAGGTAATGATTAATATCTATTTGAAATTTTTTTTATAAAAATATATTAAAGAAAAAAAAAAAATATATATATATATAAAATTTTATATATTACATTTTAAAAAGCATGTGTTATTTTTTTTCCCCCTGTGGAACACAAATAAAAAAATTTATATATTTTGAAGAATGTTAAACTTTACACATTCCAAACAATGAATGTCAAAGAGCACTAAAATATTATTAACTTCCACAGTATTAAAAACAATATTGATGCATTTGTTAAAATACCCTATGTTCAACAAAAAACAGGTTTGGAATGGTATTAAGTTAAGTGCTTTTGCAAAACTATTACTTTAAATGTAAGCCTAAATGACATCGCCAGCATGGAACGTGACGAGCATCCATGTTTCATAACATCTGGTTATTTGCAGGTCTGTTTGTGTCTGGAGGAGCGGCAGGGCGTAGGGCCACAGCAAGTACGTAGCAGTGAAACGAAACCAGCAGTGAGTATCTTAACTCAGCAGATTTAGTGGGTCTCTCCAGGTCAAGATCTTTAACATTCCTCAGTGAAGAACACCTTCCTGAGTCTAAAGTTGGGTGGAGACGCTCGTCGCCACAAGGCTCATCTCATCACCATAAAACTATCACAAACGCTTCTGCTTCTCGTCTACCATCCACTTGCAAGTTTAGGAGCATCTCAGACTCTCCAGTGCCAGTCAAAACTGTCACAAAGATAATCTTGGTGGAAAAACTTGCTCTCCAACACCCCAACAAAGCATTCCTCAAGGAAAAGGACTAGGAAAGACAATTAATAAGCATGTCAGTTTTTCATCTGTGTGTACCAGTATAATATTTGTACCGTTCCTTAGCAATTTCCCACCCCAAACCTTGTCCAAATTTAAGGGGAAAATTCATTCTACTAGGGATGTCAATTTTCAATAATTTCCACAATCGATTGTCGTTTAAATTAAAGGATTAACCTTAATACTACAAAATGTATCTATTGCAGTGGCAGATAGTCACCGGCATGACGGCATGTGTAAATAGCTCTCCAAACACCAGCTTCCTCACCTGAATGAAAGGGGTTTTTAATCTAAATAAAAGGCCAGTAGCAGGATATTAAAATGAATGGATGCGATTATGATCATTTGATCAAATTCCGAGAGTGCGCTGTAGTTTCACAAGGGATCATTATACTTTGTGCTGTTTCAGATCCCGCCGTGGAGACAGCTGAATGCACCTCTTTAAAGGATTTGATGGTATTGGTTGTTTTTAAAACACCATAGCAATGTTTGCAATTTACATTATCGGGATTTAAAATAAAAGGATTTCCAGGAGCTGTGACATGCGATTCAATTGTTCCCACATTTAAGTTAAAAGTTGACATGGTCAGTAGCCACATATAAATATGTCGCACGAATATGTCGAATAAAAGTTTTAGGAATGAATACATCTGTGCTGTCTGAGTCAGCAGCCTTGATAAAGCGAAGTGCCCGATAGGCAACAAACATGTTAATAAAACATCAGTTACTACTACATTTCAATACAATAGAACTTTGAGTTGTATCTGTTATAATTTAGGTTTAAAGTTTGGATCATATTAAAAGCGGAGTTTGTACATTGCAGTAAATTATTTTGGTTAAAGATTCAGGCCCTTCAGGTCACTCACAGCTGTTTGGGCAATAAGTCTTTCCACTGCATGCACCACAGTTTTATTTTTAACGGTCTTCGCCGATCTCCCTCTTCAAAGCTTTTCATCTCTGTAAAAGTTTTGTTGATACCATTAATCTATCACAAATGCTTCTGCTTCTCAATCAACCAACCCAGGTTCTCATAAATGTATTATTTGTGGGAAGATTTACTCAACAACGTCCCGACAAGTAGGAAAGTTGAATAATTCAACGAATAATTACCTGCAAGTGACTACGTGGCCAAAATGCATCAGTGTTTATGGGTTATTAGCAAAGCGAGTTTCATCGCCATTCTCAGAGGCAAGAAAAGGTTGAGTGGAAGCACACAATGGAGCACATTCATTTGGCCGATATCAGATTTCTTTACGGGCATCGCTCTATAAGAGCCCAAGCCTGGCTGCTCTAAAACCCATTTCCCCCCCCATTCGCGTTCGTTGGGATCAGGCAATAGCGAATGCAAATGGCGTCACATTGTATTAATTCTCCTTTAATGACTTTGTTACGCCTCTGACTGTCCTTTACAAAAGCAGAGCCGGCTGGTCCGTTCAAGGGCCATGGCTTGATAAACTTGTCTGACTTCAATGCTCAGCTGCTCCGTGCGTGTGTGTCTCTCTCCCGCTCCGCTGCAACGTGACTCACTCTGCACACAGCAGTGTCTTTCTCTCCCTCGCTGATGTAGAGGGAAAAACAGGTTGACTGACTGATGGTTTGGCTGATGAACGTTGACAGAGCCACTCGATGGAGACTTGCATATAGACAGCATTCTGCCGGCCAACAGCGGCCCCCCCAGCTCCCTTATCAGAGAGCGACGCTTGCCGTGTGGCTTACACGGGGCAGTAAAAGAGCTTCTGCTGGGATTGTAGCAGAGATGTTACTCTAATGGCAGTGTTTTGACTGTCGGTGTTTCCAGGGCTTTCAAATCCTCGCATAATGCAATACTTCCTACGAATGAGTGGGTGGCCTCTAGATAGCAATATGAAGGGCTTGAAAACGAGCAAGGTTCAGGCGTATCTTATTCAAAGGAACGTGACGAGCCCTACTCATGCGTGGCAACAAACACGTTTGCATAAAGAAGCTCCCCTGCTGATGAGTAGCTGCAATCAAGGGACTCATCATGACAGCTCAGAGCCTGGGCTGAGTGCACACGCAATGACACCGTCAAGCTGATTCTGAACACCACAAGCCACCTGCATCCAGAGAGAAAAATCGGATGAAACGGCCCATCCACACCCCAAAGCATTTGCGACTAATTGAGCAATTTGTTTTTTCGCTCATTTACTTTGTCCACGACAAGGTGCGGCTTGAAATGGGAAAAAACAACGCCTGCCCTGTATCCAAAAGGCCTGCAAAAAAAAACGGCCCAATTCGATCATGGTCACACCATCAGGCCCTGATGAATCCTGGGGACTTTTCTAGAGAGAAAATTTGCATTGAATGCAAAACGAACATTGAATGCATTATGCTGGAAATTAGCCAATACCCAATAAACAAATTGTGTGCTGAGACACAATTTATTGATATTTTATAGATACATAAAATATATAAAGATATATAAATGTATAAAGAAAAAAAAAATACATATATATGGAATAAATATGTAGGCTATATAATTAACATCATATATTAAATGTGTATTTAAAATATATGATTTTTTTTTATGTTTTTTTAATAGATATTGTTTAAAAAATATATATTTACAAGATATTTACATTATTTAAAAAAAAATGGTCATTATTAGGTATATGGATAATAAAATATTTAATTAAATATAAAAAATCTTGGGTAAATTCCATATTTTCATATATAATTACACAATATTTATATTTTTTAAATATATATATAAAAAATGTATATATATATATATATATATACACACACACACACACACACACACACACACACAAACATATATACATAGGCCTATAAGAAAGAAAATAGAACAAATACATATATTAAACACTTCAGAATAAACATGTAGATCATTTTACAAAATGTTTTATGCATACATAGTAAATTGTATACATAACTATATTTTTTTTGCACACCTTTTTACAAAACCTCATAACTATATGTTGTATGTATATATAACTACATCTGTGTAAGCCCACCACTAACCACATCTTCAACCACACAGCGAACCTATGATGAGTGACACTGACTTTACAGACAAACACACTTTCAAACATACAGCCCATCATTTAAAGCCACCGTTCAGTTAGTACTTGTCAAGAAATGAGGGCCCTTGCAGTGGCAGGTGTATGAACCCTGTGCACTTTCCTCAGTCTGACCCACTAATCAGCTTAAGGGAGGAAGAAGGGGAAATCATTGCTCAGAAGGCAGGAAGAACATTCTGCTGCTGTAACAGGAAGCTACAACACACGAGCTTCCAAGTAGACTTGCATGGAATAACACAAACATGTGAGAAAACGTTAGTCAGAGGGGTCCATTTGACAACACGGCGTTACACCTCTGTTTTCTCAGGTTGTGGGCGTATTGTGGTCAAGAGGCCAGCGAGAGGAGCTGTGGACTGTTTGTGCATGTGGTAAGACGACGTCAGAGGAACAGGTCAGTCTCAATTCTGCTGGGGCTTTACACAGTGTCAGTAAAGAGTTTGTCAGAGTCCCACCCCTGCACTGACTCACTGTTTCAGTCTGACAAACATGCGTACACCTCCTTAAGAATTCACACACACTGCGGTCTCTCGCTTAACACATCTACCACGGTGCACAAGCATCGCCGAGCGCGAAAGCCATCAAAATTAGAGATCCGAGCTGGGTGAAACCCAGGAATACAGCTTCTCCATCACTCAGCCAGACACGGAGCAGATGCTGAGGGCACCTGTGTGGGTAAAGCGGTCACGGGCAACAGATTCAAACCAACAGATCCCTGATTAAATGAGTGGTGGGAATGCAACCCTCTCCCACCATCAGCTCAAAAGATCATGCACTGAAACGTACATGATTTTGATGTAAAAGAGGTGCAAGTGACTGAGCATTAGAGACGCAAGGTCTTTTTTTTTACTTTTGAGAATTTAAACCATCAAAATCTGGTCACATTTCAAGAAACACAGTTTATGTACACATGATAGAGTTACTATTAGGGGTGTAATGGTACACTTATTTTCGGTACAAATATTTTTCGTTTAAATCATGCCTTTACTTCAGGGAAGTCATCAGTGTTATTACATTTTTTAGTTTTAATGATATCTTCAGGCAAGCCATCAGAGTCTACAGCTCCATTTTTGAAGTCTACAGAACAGTATTTTATGAAATATTAGACCAAATACTTCATAATATTTATGGGTATTTCATTTTGTTACTGGTGTACCGAACAAATCATTCTATTTTTTCTGGATATTCAGAACATAAATGCCGTTTTGGTGCTCTTATCGCTATATAAATGCCAACAGCAGCACTAGTGAGCGCAATCATCACTTTTCCTTTAGTTTTAAGAATGAACCTTTCGTCCCTCATGTAATGGCTCAATCAGTGTTTCAGTCACAGTCATTGAAACAGCTTGCAAACAAAATGTCACATGACATTTAATTTACTTTGGGAAATCGTCGTTATTTGCTAGAGAAATGAAGCCTAGAGAACAGCATTTTGCTAAATATTGACTATATACTTCATTATATTTTACCTGTTGGTGATATCTCAATTATTTAATGCAAGTTTAAATAAATCTGCCATTGGAAAAGTTATGACAGCCCCTGTCTAAATGGTTCTACAGTCGCCAACATTTGACAAGAACGCATTTTGGTTTTAGGTTTTAAGACAACTCTGAAGAAAAGTTTTGATCCACTTCAAATGTTGAGTGGTGTATTTAAAAAAAACCCTGTATAATTTAGAAGTTTAGAAATTTAGAAAAAAACATTTACAAATTAATATATATATTATAATATATACATACATATATACACATACACACAAACACAAAATTTAAATATAAATTTTATAAAAAAAAATATATATATATATATACACACACACACACACACACACACACACACACACACAAACATACACATCAAATGTCAAACAAAATGTTAATAATTCCTAAAATTAAATAATATTTCAGATTGTGTAAAATGAATGAATTTAATGACAGAACATAGCCTAATACTCTTTTTTCCCCCAAATTAAATGTTACAAAAAAAATTTAATAAATAAGTCTGACACTAGTCAATCAGAGCAATCCTAAGGGAGAGGGGAAAAAAACAAAACTTCTGCTCATGACTTCGGATTATACTGGTTCCTGGTTCAAGACTACCAGGTTCAAGCAGATTTTTTTCAGTGCAGATTTATGACTGGTTCCGGCACACTCACAAGCTAGCAGACTGTCAAAAGTTTAAGGTATGAGGCTGCTGGTCTGAGCGTACAGCAGTCAGCTTGTGATGAAGACAGGGGGTGAAGGGTCGGCCAAACCAGACACCCTGTTCGTTTTGTCTGTGACGAGCAGACGGAGAGGTGATACTGGCTTAGCCGTTCTGGTTCAACAGCCTGCGGGAGTCGCTGCGCCTGCTCTCACCTTGTCATCCTGCCAGCCAGGACTAAGGGCAACATGGGGCCTGAATGTCAGTCACCTTTGTTCTCACCCAGAAAATAGAGACTGTTAAAAGCATTAGTGTGACAAATCTAGCTAGGGATATTTAAAAAAAGCGCTTGAAAAAGCATGTTAAGACAGGTCCCTTTCCTGGGTGGTGCTGCTAAAGAGAATCACAACTTGCATCTGGCTTGCTCATTCAGGAGAGAAAGTTAAAAACTGTTTGTAACGACCATTTCGGCTCCTTTTAGAGGTGCTTTCTAAGAAAAAGCGTCTCGAGGAAACTCTACAAAGAACCCATGACTTGGGCTGCATATCAATTATAGATATAACAAAGTCTTGGCAAGGCTGCATGGGGAAACGATAACCTTCACTAACAAGAAGCAAGAACAAACATGCCATTTCATCCGATGCCAATCAGTAAATTATTAAGCGAAAGCATGAAGACACAGGCTGTTGCTGTAAACGAGTCGCCAGTCGGTTGCACAACAATTTTCTCATCTCAACAATCAGAGTCTTTTACTTCACCGTCGGCTTTGTTCGCTCACAGAAGGCTAACAGAGAGGCAGGATAAAGACGAGGGGCTAATGAGGCATCTATCAGAGCCCACGGTGTCCCTGTCACTGAGAACAGAGAATCCATTAACCCTAGTGACCTTGCTTGGTTGTGTCCACTCCACACTAACCAGACAACACCACTGCTGAGGAGGAAGCAGACGAACGGTTCATTACTGCAGAAAACAGCATTTGGTAGGGAAGGGTTGTGAGGAGCGATATATGCACCCATCAGTGGGAATGGGAAACCATAACTGGCCACATGTCACATCCTTTCCTTTCCCTTTCCTAATTCAAATCAGACTCATCCACATATGATGACAGTTTGTTTTTTTTCCACACAACGACAATTAATTAAAATTACCATTATTAGCTTTTAAACTCAGTCACAGAAGTTGGTCATCTGACAAGACAAAATAAAAACGTAACATTTTATTTGACAAAAAAAGTACAAAATAAAAAAGTAATAAAGTAATAGTATAGTAAGTAATAAATATTTAAACAACCTAAGCAATACAAATAAATTATATTATAAATGTATATATTAATATTAACGAACATAAAAGGATTTTTTATTCCAATAATATAAACTATAGCCTATATAGTTTTTATTTATTAGCCTATATATTTTAACTATATTTTCATTATTCATTACACATTATAAATATATTATTTTAATATACTTAATATATTAATAAATTAATATATGTCATTATTTATCATAAATTATGTTAAATTGTTGTAATAATATATCATATTTTTCACACTGGTTTTCACACTGCATGTCTATTTTACAAGAACTCCGCAAACAGAGTGTCCATGAATAATCTCGTCAACTTGTGTTGTACAGCCACCAATATTGCGTATTTCTTGCACTAGGGTCCTCACCAACCCCCTTGCCCTCTTTTTGTCCTTATAATGATGAATTGCGCCTTGCCGTCCTCACACGGGGAGCTGCGCCATATGGAGGGTGTGAATGATGACATAGAGCGCTTCTCTCTGGTGGCCAGATTAGATGGAAACAAGCCTGTTTGGGGAGTTGCCTTGTGGCAGGGCAGAGCTGCAGAGGACCTGCGTCAGAGCCCAGCGCGGGATGATGGGAAGATTAGACAGTGGCTGACATTGCAGATGAGACCGCAGGAAAGATTCATTTTGACAACACATCCGGTTTTCCTGCATGAACCCGAGCGACGCAAACCCTTGTCATCATTCTGATCTGATTCCGCTGTTATCAGTTTCAGGCGGCTCGTTTTAAGAACGACAGCTCGTGTTTTATACTCTGTGTGTATTTTATTGACCCACAGTAAATATACATAAACGTATTGTAGCATCACAGCTCAATTAATTTGAATGCATGCCCTAACCAAAAATCCACCGCACAAATAATGCTCAGCAGATGTAAAGGCACAGTTCATTCAAAAATTAAATATTCACCCTTATGTCGCTCCAAAACTGTGAGATAATTTATTCGCCGTTACACGAAAGAAGATATTTTAAAAGACAATATAACTGTTTATGTCCATATCTTAAAGTCAGTGTTAAAAAAAAAATGTGGACCCCACTGACTTACATTGTACAGACAAAAAAAAAAGCCATTCAGATGCACTGGGAGTCAGAAAACTCCCTTGGCAGAGAGACTTTATCAAAAGGAGGATGCTCACACGACGTCCCTCTGGCAGACGAGCACGAGATTAGAAACATTCAGAGCTGTCAATACAAATATGTTTCTTTTTGTGCGGGTGTCTGAAGGAAGGATAAAAGAAGCTAGAGAAAGAGACACTTTGCTGCCTGGTGTTTGAACTGCCATAAGTGTGTCTAAGCCTTTTCTCAGGTGGCCAAACGCCAATACAGTAGTGTATTTGAGTGTGTATTACAAGACATCGAACACAGCATCTAATCCTCCTTATCTGTACCAGCTGTCACCACAGTCAACTAAAAATAAGAGGCGGAAATCGGCGCCTCACACCTTTTAACAAACTAGTTGAGTGGAATAAATTAAAGTGTTCAATGCAAGATAAGTTCTTTCTGGATTATTTTTGGCATAACGCTGATTAACACAAAAGTAAATTCCAATTGTCCCTCCTATCCCCCATGATACAATGAGGCAGTTTATGGAAGTAAATGAGGTCATTTCATAAATGTTAAAATACTACATATGTTTGTAATAAATCCACAAAATGAAAAGAAAATGCATGTAAACCTGAATTACTTAAGCTAACAACTTTGAAACCCAATGCAATGCCGGTAAAAGTTACTGGTAACTAAACCTAGCAATTAATTAAGAAATATTAGATAAAAATATTAAATTAACAATTAATGTTTCTTTGGCAACGAAATATTAATACTGTAATAGTCATATAAAAGGTTAAAGTAATATAAAAATGACAATGACGTGTATAAAATAAGCTTCACATTTGTGTTTTCAATGATGTATATTTGTTACATACATGCACAAACGCTGATTACTCTCCAAAGATTTGGACTCTTTCAAGCATTTGTAATCAGCTTTGTGCCAAAATTATGCTGAAACCCGGAAATGGGACGAATATCCAATCAAATCAAATCTAAAAAAATATTGAAACATTAATATTAATATCCAACACTATCACTTTTCATACAAGTCTTCTCACAATCTGATGAGGCATAGCATATGGACGAGTGGATGACCACAGACACCTTATTGTACTTGTATCATGTGAGTGGCCAAAAATCGAGAGAGAAACCATTAGCTGCTTGTTGTCTACATGAGCACCCCTTTAACTGACATTCCCAGGATTCCTAGCAGCTGGTGGAAAGGTACTCCGGGGTGACCCCTGCGACCCTTGCACATTGATATCCGAGACAAAGTGTCTTTACCTTTCTGTGTGGTTACAGACGAATAAACAGTCCTCGGGCCACAATCCCTACAGGAACAATTTGCGTGAGTGGTCAAAAAAGAAAAAAGCGCCCCGCCATCCCAAAGAGATCAAAGCTATTCCTGCGTATCCAAACATACGGGGGGAGTGAAGAACATCAATTTGCAGAGCAAACGGCAGCTGCACTGAAAAGGGAAAGAGCTACCTGCCCCCATCCTAGAGCCCTCCACATCCACCCCCCACTCCACCGGTGCACTCGTCCATCTCTGACATCTATTACAACCCCCTATACACCACTGGAAGTGGAACTACTTTACTACTCACACCGAATCTTTGAAATAACGGGCTGTGGGATCATCTCTCCTCTTTTAATCCCGTTAGATGTGCTTCCGTTTTTCAATGAGTTCTTTGAAGGAAAAAACTTTGCCACCTTTTGCCATTAGTAAGGTTCGAAGCAAGGCCTATGATTTCTGTGATGCAAAAAACCAGAAGCATTCTGCAAACAAAATTTATTGTATAATGCAAAATGTCAGTTTACCTTAAAAAATTGTGACACAAAGAGAGTAAAATGTAGTTATCAAAGTAATAATCATAATAAAAAAGGTTTTGCCAAATAAATAAAAGAAAGTGTTAGTTTTGTGTTTGTTAACATTTTGAAAGATTAATTCAAATGTAAATATATTTTACGATTTTATTTAAAAATCACAGTTGTGTATAATATATATATATATATATATTTATTTATTTTATTTTATTTTTATTTTTTGTACATCCAGAAACATTCCAACCCAAAAATTTAATTTCTTTTTTGGGCCCTAATATATTAAACTTTTAATAAATTGTCATTCAGGTTTTAAAATTAATTTACTAATTAAATGTTAATGTTAAAAGTTAATTTTACTATTTAAACAGAGTCCGGAACAACTCAAATGAAAAAAAATTAATCCCTAAATTTGAAGGGAAAAAAATAAAATAGAATTTAGGCAAATATTTATAGAGCCCAAACAAAGCCACCATTGATGTGGTCTAGATTTCAGTGCAGACGTTATCAGATGGCCATTTGGGAATGCTAATCATCCGAGGATGGCCACAAGTCTCAACACTTTTGGCAAACCCTGTCCGGCAGCCTGCAATCTGACTTCAGCAATTTCCAAAGTGTTCCTCAACGAGGCAAAACCTCTAATCTGTCTGTCGGGAGAATGTGTGCGCTGGAGAGGGGGTAGCCAAAAAATGAAAGCAGATTTATCCAGGTTTATGACCTCTGCCCTTTGGCTTTGATCCAGCAGAGGTGTGTGTGGGTAATAAAGCTGTGCTCGCATGCACACAGCTAGTCAATAAGAGGTTACTCGTCTCTCTGCGCCTGTCCTCTAATGCACTGGCTGCAGGGGCAAAACAGCAGGCAGGACGCAGGCGGATTACAGCCAGGCCTATCCGATGATCTTCAGGCTGTTCTGTAATGCTTCCACCCGCCTGTTAACACGCCGTTCGAGCAACGTCTGAGTGGCCTTAATGGATGACCTCCTTCCTGACGCACATCTCCACCGCATTCCACATGTTAGCTATATGAAAACTCATTTTGGATTTATTTAGTGCAGATGATGCGTTTTCCTCCATTTCAACAACAGAGAGCCTTTATTAATCTGCTTCTTGTAGTGGTTAGCCATTGACATCACAAGGGAAGGAAAACAGCCATGAAGCGGCTCGAACATCGATTACATTGATCTGTACCTCAACATCTTAATGTTTAATCACAAAGCAGTCCCCTTTACTGCGCTGTCATGTGATCCCATTAAACCCTTTAACCACATCTCTCCCCAGGCAGACCATGGGGGTCCGCGCTTCATAGGGGCTCTCGGACCGCTCAGACATTTAATCCACCGCAATTGATGACCACAGAACAGAATTGGAGAGAGGAAATTGACGTAATGGAAGGCTTTTTTGAAGCCATGCTTCAGCACACCAAATATAGCCTGGCTAGATCCATACGTGCAGCAGAGACGTAGATTTCAACACTGTGTGCGTTGCTCACTCTGCGGATATAAAAAGCAACTCCCCCAGAGTACTGAAACAGTGAGGCAGACAGAAACAAGAGGGCATGGCCGTGAATCTGTCTGTGTGCGCTTTTATTGCTGTGATCTGGAGCATTGCTCTCACTTCACAAGAACTAGACTACGTTCAACCTTACCAAACACTTTCAGGACAGGTCTTGCCTTTCAGTGAATGTTTGTGTGCGTTTCGTCAACACTAAAAACTGTGCAAAGTAAGTCTCAAAATCCTCACAGGATAGACTCGAGCAAGAAATCAATAAATGCACACGCGGATTCTCTTTTCGTGCGTGCAAATTATGATATAGAACATTTATACTCACAAAATTACTTTGAACCCAGCACATTAATGTAATTTATAATTCTGCAGACACTAGTTGAACACCATTTGTTTCAGCGTAGAAAGGCACAATTTACACATTTTTCCAAATCGTCCACACGTTAATGGATTGCAGTGATCCTTGTGCGTAGGTAGTTGTGTGTGTGTGTTGTGAAATGCTGTAAAAATGTGAAAATGAAGTCTCAAAATCTAAATGAACCGAACAAGACTCAAACAAAACGCCAATAAATGAACGTGTGTCACTTGATTCACAAATGCAGATTCCATTTTGCATGCGCAATTTATGATATATAAATGTAGAACAGGTTTTATTCACACACACGACTTTATTTGTACAAATCGCTGTACAAGCATTTCATCCTGAATGCCCACATACTCGAATCGAAAGGTATTTGTGTGTCTGTAATGAGAAGCATGCATTAAATTTAGGGATGCTCCGATCACGATCGGCCGATCTATAATGCGCGTTTTGTCGGTAAAGCCGGTCCTGTAATCAGCGCTGAATGCCATCAGGTGCGTGATTTCACATTGAGCTGTATATACTACTCACAGCAGTTGTTCACTGACGAGCTGCGCAACTCCACGCTGATAATGAACATGGTTTTACGCAGCTCGCCAGTGAACAAAGGCTGTGTGTACTATATACGGCTCAATGTGAAATCACGCAATGACAAAACGTGCAAACAGATCGGCCGATCGTGATCGGTGCATCCCTACCTATATTTATGTAGTGCATGGATAATTGTGCGTGCATCTATTAATCATTTTGAGTCTAAAATCAATCCATACAAAAGCGTACCTTTTGAAAAAGTACTGCCACAATGACTGCTTTTGTACCTTTATTTCTGAGAGTGTATATATTTATCATAAACTATTGTTTATTGATTGAAAAATCAAATAATATAATGTTTTACAGCATAATGGTGAAATTACATTACTAGCATAAATGGTCTTCTTTTATTTGCTAAACCATCAATATTCAATTCTGGACCATAAGTTTTCTGTTTTTTGACAATAGGGGGTTTATAAGCACTTCTCATTTCAAGTATAGAAAGATGCATGTTGTGTCTCAAAAGCAAAAGTGGACACCGAAAACAACAGATGAAAAGGTAGGCCTATACACAAATAAAAGAAGAATGTGGCATATGTAGCCTATTTAATTAATTAAATCGCAGTTGTTTGCTATTTGATGATCACACTAAGCCATAACACAATTTCTGTTTTATTTTGATTAATCATGCAGTCCCACATCTGGCTTTTTCAAAGTCAGGTTGAGCATTGTGGGATACAGTCTTGTACTATGTGCCTTACATGCATACACCACATTTAAGGAAATGCATTAGGTGATTTATGTCATACAGAACATATGCATAAGGAATATGCATACTGCAAAATAGTATGCTATTAAGTCACTGTGAACATTAAAGTCGAAATAAACATGCTAAAATATGAAGAGATTTGCATGTGGAGGAATTACTCTTCCTGGACAGCCTTTTATTCATCATTGTGTGAGGTCTGGATTAAATTACCTGCTCATCCTTTTGTTCGTACAGAAGGGCCTCTGTTGACACATCCCCTACAAAACTGCTGTCTTCACACTCCCACTCTGAGCCAAGGTCAAGCACAGTGTTTGCACAAACCAAGGTTAAAAAATAAAGCGATAGGTTTCCCGGTGCAATGACTATTTTAAAACGCAGCTCCTGTCCTCAAAGACACGGCATGCTAATGGAGTGGCTTACTGTTACAGCTGAGACACGTGCATGGAAGCTACTAATCATTAACAAGTCAATTAAAGTCAGATGAAAAGACTGATCTGAGTTGCGACTGTCAAATTAAAAATATAACAGGAATATGTGTCAAACTTTGTTTAGATGGCATGAAGAACTGCAGTTATGTTACAGTATTATACACTATTAATGCATACTAACAGAACGATTTATGCAAAGATAAACAGTAGTGTGTTACATAATGCTTACTACATTGCACGCTGAATATGCAAGTTAAATCTTTTTTTTAATCATTTTGAAAATAAAAATGCACTGCATTCCTTTTTTTTTTACCCAATCTAAAGTCTAAACTCATATGAAATATGAATTTGAATTAAAAAAATTACGACACTAATATTCATGTCTGTATTCCCAAAATTGTTTATTATATATAAATATTATGTTCTTTTACATTTTAGTAGTTATAATCATTATTATTATTATGAGAAGATAAATAGGAAACAATATTATTGCAATTTCAATGTACAAAAAAAAATATATACAAACACAATTTATTTATTCGAAGGTAAAGCTAAATATTTGCACTAGTAATAGTAAAATAGTAGTCTTATTTCGAAAATCGACTGTATCATTATAGCTACAAATAATATGCTTTCATGGTACTAGTAATTCAAATAAAATATATTTCATATAATATTTTATTAGAAGTACTTATAGAAACCTCTAACTAATGCAAATTTGCAGTTTAATGCACAAACCAGAATATAAATCATTCTTTTAACAATAAACCTGTATATGTACACCACTAGTATTTATGGCTGTTTTACTTTCTTCATTGTCAAACGTTAAACCATCGAGCTTCCAACCTGCTAGTGTACGCAAATATTACCTAATAATACCACAGAAGCGCCGTACAAACACTGAGCACATTTAATAATATTAAGCTTAGGCCTGTATCCCCGGAGAGAGGCGACACAAAGCCATGACACTCATCTTTAGGACCGGAGCTTTACTTGACACTGCCGAGGCCGGCCTGCCATCAATTATTGACTAACTCCTCGTGACGAGAAGTGCTTTTAGTAAACATTTCCTCGACACATAGAGCACATATGAAGACAATGCAACGTTCCGAGTTAAATATTCATGATGGTAAGTAATGATGTCATCATTTCTTTTTAAAACCAGAATATCGCCAGTTTTGTTTGTCCAGAATAGCAGATGGCTTGGGTTCTTATCATAATTAAGTGATCTATCACCGATAGTGTTTTAGGATGACACAAGGCATGCAAATGAGGGCCTAAAAAAATAGAAAATCAGCAAAGGGATGTCTGTGGCCATCATTTGACCCCTAGGGACGGGCGGCACAGCATTTGTCGCCTACCTGGTCTGTGACCCGCAAACGCACAGTCTGTAGGGCTGAGGCTCTGTGCACCACCTTCACCATCTGTCCATCTCACCTGCTGTGTCGCTACCGGCCTAAAATGCCTCCCGCTACACCAACCTGCCTGTAGGTGTGCTGCCAATATGTAAAGCATCTGGGTGGAGCGCTCTATCATGATGCTAATGCAAAAGGTATTGTGATGCGACAGGCAAAACCCCCCTCCCATGCTGCCCGGTGTATGGAGCAGCTTGGTTTCAGCTTAGATCCCTAAAAAGACGGCTAAAACAAGGAAAACAAGCATGTGTTTCACACACACCCTGATACTAGCGTGTAAAAACATCTCCTGTAGCAAATCCTGTGATCTATGGTGACAGAATTCAGTTTGGTATTAACAACAAATAACTTTACAAACCAAAGAGCCGCAATGAAGTGATCACTGTGACAGGCAACGCTGGAAACACCAAGGTCTCAAATGCATTTATCTGTGAAATTCACTTAACAGCATGCAGCTTGATCTAATAAAAGCTGTACTATATAATGCCACACTTTGCACTCCCCAGATCAGACCTGACCACATTTAAACCCATGTTTGCACTGAGAGTGCACCAGCTCAAACTGAGATTCACTAGTCTAGCTGTTTATTTCACACGAATTTCAGACAATGGCCACATAGCTTGAGTGTAAAAGCCAAAAGCTGTTCAAAAACCCTGTCTGGGTCGATCTGTAGTGTCATTTCTGTCTTTTCACACACATTTTTAAAGACATCCAACCCTGACGGATCACCCAATTCGTGCTCTAGCAGGAGGCATTTCAACTGTAAGCTCGTGTGCAAGGCTTCATCCGTCCTGTACTTAAATATTTGAGGGAAACACACATTCGTGACAGATTATTACTAATTTGACAGCTGGAATAAAGAAGTTAAACGCAAAGAAAAGCAGGAAACGACCAACGTTAACGTTACACAGGGCCATTCAAAGCATCACGCGCGATTGAAAACTAGCCTAAGCCTTTTGAGTCTTGGATCACACCGATTATCGCCACACACATGTGCACACACAAAAATATAATCGAAATCGCGTAGTAAAACGTAATAAGATGAAAGAGATCATACAGACAGCTCTAATGATCCGTCCTCACCTTCCACTCCGGCTGCCCGAGGTTGATCTGTTGGCTGGATTTGATTCCGTGTTCGGCTTTGCTTGAGAGAAAATCCCCTCGAAACGTTCATAAACAAAAGATGAGGACCTATTTCGATCCTCGCTGGGCTGAAACGGATAAAAACGCGACCGTTTCTGTCTTTTCTTGGAGATCTAACGTTACGGTTAACGTTGCCTCAGAAATCGGAAGCCGCGCGAGTACGTTAAAACCGTTAAAACTGGATCATATTATTTGTGAACGTGTCGGATTTCTATTTATATGATCCATATGTTGTGGAATAAAACACCCTAAGCGTTCCGTCTCCCAGCATTTGTGTGTTTTAATGAAACGTTTTTGTGTAAATCCAAAGAGTCGCGGCTGCTCTCGCGCTGCTTCTGCTGCTGCTCCTGCGCGCGCGTGAGTGTGTATGTGTGCGCGCGAGTCTGCTCGACTGCATTCCTCCCTCTATTGCACAATGAGTCGCTATAATTTATTCATGAGATCATGGGGATGGAGGTGCTCTGTCGGAAGAAAGAGAGGCAGTTTTTCTCTTTCTTGCTTGCTTTCTTTCTTTCGTTCGTT
>JAUMHQ010000065.1:14995873-15023172 GCA_032361165.1 Enteromius paludinosus | reverse complement strand
TGGGGATGGAGGTGCTCTGTCGGAAGAAAGAGAGGCAGTTTTTCTCTTTCTTGCTTGCTTTCTTTCTTTCGTTCGTTTCGTTCGTTCTTTCTTTCTTTCTTTCTCTCTTTTTTTTGTCACTCACCCCCTCATCGCCCTCCCCAGCTGACTGACTTCCCCTCGAATGCGAGACTCGACTAATGGAGCGCCGAGGGATCGATGGATCGAGCGAGGCTGGGGTGGATGACGATTGTGCTGTGCACGACGATGACTGAAATAAATGGGGATTCTTCAATGGGGTGTACTTTCGTCTACATTAACAATGTACTGGCAAATTACCTTTCACTTTAGGATTTTTAATCATTCTAGATGTTATTTTAGTAGCTACTATTACACAAATATGTTATATTGTTATTATTTCAGCTTTTAAACTTATGTTTTAGTATATTTATTTATTTATTTATTACGTGATTTTGTCGTTTTAAATTATTTTATTTCAGTTATAGTTTTAAATTTAGTGCTTCAACTTAAATCTGACTTTTTTAAGTTTCGTTTTTTAAATCTAATAATTAAATATTTTATTTCAGCTTTATTTCAATTAATGACCAAAAATCTACTATTTTAGTTGTATTTAACAACAATAACACTGATTCTATTTTTCTTCTTTATGGGCCATTAATCACTTTTATTAATTAAATTTTACTAAATGCTTTTAAGGTAAGTGGTTGCAATGAATTTATTTTAATAAACAAATTTAAATGACTAACTTTCAACATGTTTTATTTGTTAGATGTAGCTGAAATAAACTGTTTGCAACCACCTACCTTAATAAAAGTAATAATAGTGTTAAATTGTTTTTAAAGAATACAATTTGTGTTTTGACTTTTTTTAGTTTAAAAACTCTGTCTATGTGCTTATGACATGAGACATGGCCGCCACTGTGGCTCTGTGGGATCATACTGTTATGTTACACCGTTATATAAATGTTCAGTCACTGAGCATTTGGCAAGCAGCCTTTTTAATGGTGTTATTTCACTGACAAGCCACTGCCATTTCACACTTAGTGGATCCAGAATATTTGGTTTGTTTTTGGTTTTTTTTTTTTTTTTTTTTTCAGAGTTATTGGAGCATTTAAAAAATATATGCAAGTAGAAAATTTTATTAATATTTTACAATATTACTGTTTTACCATATTTGTAATCGAATAAATGCAGCCATGATTAACAATAAGACACTTTAAAAAAATTATTATTATAATTTTATAATTATTATGAAATGATTTTCTCCTGAATCACAGATTAATTATTTAGCACAATTATTTAATCAAAGATGGTCATGAAACACAAGCGGAACGAATGTAAACTCAATCGTAAAACATGACATTTTACATATTGTGTGAATTGTTGTATTAGATTGTCTAAACAGTTTACACAAAAATTCCTTCCACTTGCATTTCATGAATGAGGTCCGATGTATTCAGGGACATGTTTTTCACACGGGCAAGTAGCCAAAGTGTTTTTAAATCATGAATTAGAAGAGCAGTGCTGTGCGCTGTCCTCTAAAAAGCAGCAGGCAGTGAAAGGACTGGTTCAGACTGCTGCAAACCTCATAATAGGGAGGTCAGAGAAGGGCGAACTCAACTTCTCTCAACCCCTCGTATGCCTAGATATCAGCTGTGCTCTCTCAGTTTATTTCATTATTGATGTCGTTGCATTTTTTTCAACAATGCACGGTGAATCGTTCTCACCCAGAAACAGTAAATTTTGGTGACTGAGAGCTGCTTCAGATCCAGCAGAAAGGAACAGCAGTAGTTTAGCTGTGAAACAGATGTATGGCAATCTGGCAGCAGTCAGCGGCGCTGCGTTTGGCAGAGCCGGTGTCATGTTAAGGTTTGAATTCAGCTTCTGGGCATGAGGTGACAGAGACAGACGGTGTTCATCAGCCTGGTCTTTCATCTGCTTTCCTGGCTTTCTCTCGCCCCTGCATTTGTACATTTGTGATTTGTTCTGATGCTCTTTTGCCTCTGCGATGTTATCGTGGAAAGAGGCAGCACTCACGTCGTCCATTTTGTTAGTTTATCAAGCATTCGCTTTCATGCAGTGAAATAATTGTTATTCCTCTCTCATTTCTGTCCTGTTAAGATCTCGCAGGGCACTGCGAGAAAAACGGGAAGAGAACTGCCCTTAAGACATTGAGTCAATAAAACAGGCACTTTACTACGCCGTGAGGGGATCGGGTCGTGCGATGTTTGTGCAACAGAGGGGTGGGAGTTACACGTTATGTCTATAGACATCAATCTCTCTTATAAGTATTACCACGCCTCACTAATAGCTCCGTAAATGGAGGCCATGTGTGGTTTTACAATGCAAAGAATGGTAGAGAAATCAGTGTGGAGATGTAAAGGGCTCCTGTTTGGTTTCTACTCACCCCTATTTGAGAATGGTACACCCCACGCCAATGGCAAGAACATATCATGGGAATTATCCAGCAGAGAGAATGAAGGAAGGGAGGGCGGGGGAGAGCGAGAGCGCTGGGGCTAGACTGGAGCTGCTGAGGAAAGAACAATAGATCTGCAGTCTTGATGAGCATGACTGAACGTTAGTCTGGAGGTTTGGGGCCAGACGAAGAGCTGTAGGGAGACAGTACAGAATATTCTTTGTCAGAGGTAAAAAAGGACAAAGACGGTCAGCTGAGCAGGTAACAAGGAGATGGACACAGAGACTGTGAAAAACACATTATTTCGAATCATTTGGATGTTAGTATGCTTTAAAGAAGATGACATAGAAGATCCGTTTTGGTTCCTCAAAAAACTTTCAACTAACAGTTAATAAGAACATGTTATGTTTTTGTCCATAGAACCTTTTATTCAATGGAAGGATTCCCCCATGTATGACAATTCCGTCATTTAGCATCAGTCAACTCTTTTTTTAATTGTTCAGCATGATCATGCTTGAAAAAGCACTACAGAAATAGTCCATATAACTTGCACACTATTTAATTTCTTTTATTTCAAAGGACTCTCAGATCTCATTTTACATCTCATTATGACACACTAATAGCCAACACTCTTAAAAATAAAGGTTACAAAAGAAAAATAATAATGTTGGGTTCCCAAAAGAACCTTTCAAAAAGCAATTCTTTCCAAAGATGATGTGGCATTTAATGTTGTTCAGCTAATATTTACTTGTAAAATCCAGTCGTTCTAATAGGAAATCATGCGATCTGGAATTTCGCATGAGGATAAGATTTCCCCAAACAGGTTTCACAATGGCTTCAGGTGGTCATGCGGAAAGCAGCTTGGTTTGGAAGTGACTTCCTCTTGATACATTGCAACACTTTAATGTCAATATACAAAATACCTTTTTTTTCCTGCAAGGGTTTGCTCTTGTGAGCTTTTGGGCTCCTCAAAGAACCTTTATAATACATTAAACCTTTATCTTAAAAGTTTTTAATACTGGAAAAAAACATCCTTCGTTTATTAAAAAGTTCTTTATATATAAAACATGGTTCGTTCAGGAACTTCTCACTGGAGGGTTCTTTTGGAAAGATGGTTCTTCTGTGGCAACACCCTTTATTTTTAAGAGCGTAAAGGTTCCATAATATTAAAGGGTTCTTCGTGGAGCCAAAAAACAATCAAGAACCTTTCATTTCACAAATCAGGCAAATCAGATTTCTGCTGAAAGCGCTAGATTTTTATTTATAAGATTTATCGCACAAACCAATGTCTTCGTTTGTGCAATGCTAACTCGGAGACTAACAGACATGGTCACTGCGAACAGTTGTAGTATAAAAGAAAGTTGCGTAAATGTTCTTCAAAAAGTCTGCTTAATGTTCCATGAAAAAATGCAAGGGTTTGGAACGGCACGAGGCAGCGTGATCCCAATGGACGAATATTAATCTTTAGCCTCTAATTACCCAGGTTTCCATACCATTTTCAAAGATGTTCAAAGCTCAAAAATCTGAGCAAAAGCCCGAGTCTTTATTAGTTTGTGTGTGCGCGTCAGTCTGAAGTGCCTGCATCACTGCATGTGGCCAGTGCAGTGAGGAGGGGGGATAAGTCAGACTTATGCTCAGCAGCTCCCTGTTGCCCTGGAAACAGGTGCTGAGATTCTTTTGCCTTTTTTCATCTTTCTCCTCGCTATCGATGTCAATGCCACCTCCCACAGGCTCCCCTCCCCCACGACCTGCTGCATCCCCCCTCCCTCCCTCCCTCTCCCCGTCTACTGCAGTCATTTAACAATGTCACAGGCTAGAACAACCAAGCAACCCCCCCGATCCGCGCACCACATCGCCCACTGTATGAGGGTCAAACAGCACTCGGCTATTGATCCACATGAGCGCTCTAAAACCGCGCGTTTTGGCGCGCGCGTCGCCAATCTGACCCGGGCTAATAATCTCAGCGCACGGCAGAATGCGAGCTAGAATGCCGCTGAGAGCCAGCTCTGTCGGCTGTGCCCGTCTTTGTGCTCCCATTGGGTGAGCAAAAAGGACAGACAAAGAGTAATCTGACTGCTGAAAAAGACGTCCCCCTCCCACTCGCTCAGACGCAGCGCGGCTGACAAATCCTCAACCTGGTTCGAGCATATACGCAGCGTTTGAGATGCAGCTGTGCTTAAAGCGAGACAACTGAACACTGATTTGCCTAGGTTGTATTTGCGCTCTGAAGAAAGCGTTCGAATTAGGCACAGCTCGCATCCAGATCCAGTTCGATTCCGTTTTCTGACCTTTTTAAGTCAACATTGTTGTACGCTGCATTCCATTGCAGTGACTTCTGCCTGGCCTGAAGAGGAACATTCCTGGGAAGTGGCTGACCGACAATAACAGTCGGCAGCAAAAAGGGGGCAGGAGCGGTTTGAGAGAGCTGTTCTTTCCAGCCTTGTTCTCTCAAAGACCAACATCAAGAAGCAGATTTAGCTCATCTGCTGCATTTGCATCATCTGGAACAGCGATGCTTTGCTGCTCACCAGGTCGCGCAAGAGAATGCGCAATGCAAATCATAAACAGGCTCATCAACTTAAAAAAAGAAAAAAGGATGAGCTGGTAAACTGATCAAATGTATGCAATATTAGTCGATTTGGATAAAAGCTTCTGCCAAATGCATTTTAGCAGTAAATGTGTTATTATATTTACTGTTTGTTTACTATTTGTCTTACATGGTAAATATCATTTTTGCTGCTGTTTATGCAAGGGTTTCTTACTAAGCCTATATTAATTTAATACTTTTCATTTTAAGAATTTTACATAGCCTATGCTACAAGTTAAAAAGTTTGGGGTTAGTAAGACTTTTTAGTGCTTTTTTTCCGAGGCACGACCGGTCACCAAGGCCAAAAGGAACAAATATCATAAAATCAAAAACACAGTAGCATTACAGTTTAAATAACAGTTTGGAATTTTGCAATTTAAAATGTAATTTATTCCATTCATTAGCCGTTACAAGAAACATTTCTTGTTATTAAGATTATTAACATTATAGCCATTATTATCAAACAGTTGGGCAATTAATATTTTTGTAAAATGCATGATACTTTTTTGATACATTTTACTCATGCTTTCAAAATAAAGACGATTATATGCATATATATATAGATAGATACGTTGATACATATATAAATATATATTTATTATCGATTTTTCTTTTTATATTTTTATGTTTTCTTGTTCTTATTTCTATTTTTATAACCAAAAATACAGACTTCGGACGTCCTTTAAAAGCCTCCACACCTGTAGTCGAACCTCCTCGCACACTATTTGTTGTTAAGAGGCCAGTCATCAAACTACAGTTGTCATATTAGAAACGCAGAGTCACCTAAGGCGCCTTGTGTTGTATAAAGCTGCTGGATCATATGCAGTTCCATAACTCAGACAGACATTAACAGCCACATCAGAGGGAGAGGCAGCGATTGAAGAGGACATTCTGTCTGTCTCAATCATGCCACAGCCCTCCTAATTAGGATGAAAACAGAGAAAGCTGGAAGAAAGTGTGTCATCCCAGATATATGAGCTATTGAAAAGAGGTATCTGCGATTTATGCTTGTAAACTGATTATATTTTAGCTTTGCCATTGTTGAGGATTTATAATGAGTGTAATATTATAAACCCGATTCAGCACTGAGTCAATGTATTCAGCATTTTGTTGTTGAGTTTGGGGTTTGTAAGGCCAGTGGGAAGTTGCAGAGATAATGAGATTGCAGCTCAGGACGGCAAGCCAATCATGTGATGGGTCAGACAGCAGAGGGTGCAGGAGAAAAAAGGCCTCAGGAAAGGACCGACCATCTGACTCAAACAGGGAGAGCTTTTCACATTTAAAGAGAGCTGTTGTTCCTCTTGCCTGAGGTGAATCTCTGTCCATGGCATCCCGCTGAGGCTTTCAGGCACCAGTGAGCACAGGTTTGTCCAACAGACATTATGCAGACCTAACTGAGACACAATGGCCAGTGGTTAGTAGCTGCAGTTTTGTGAAAACAAGACATTTTAAGAACAACCCTTAAGAAAAAAAAAGGTACAAAAGTTGTCACCGGGGGTGTACCCTTTCAAAATGTACAACATATGTATACTTTAGGTACCTATATGTATCTTTAAGATACTAATATACATCCTAGTTAATAAAGAACAACAGTGTACCTTTTGTAAAAAGTTATAGTCTTTGTACCATTTTTCCTGAGAGTGCAACTAAGCACGTTTTTAATGTTTTTAATTCAAATTAAGTTACATTTCAACATGACATTCACATGAAGTGAAATTAGAAAGTGAATGAGAAGGTTTTAAAAAGGAATGAATTGTTATAATAATTGGGTGTGTGGCGCCATCTTGTGGTTAGATTTATAGACTCCTTTCACCAGCATTCACAGACACTGAACGTCAACATCTAGGAAAGAAACTTTATTATTATTATCGATAGTTTTCACGTGACGTCACACCCTTAAAGGAACGCCCCCTGGCGGTCAAAACGAAGCTTTCGCCAGTCTTTTCTACGCAGTTTGCATTATGTAATGTAGTAAAGTGCAGACATTAAAGGGTGAAATTTAGTAAACACCTTATGATGATGTATATTTGAGTATGTATATTTTGTACAGGCCAGCACGTGGGAAATACTGAACCATTAAGCGGATTGCGTTCCTATTCCGGCCTCATCTGCTTTCCTATGTAAACTACGCATCGTTAATATAGAGATTAATGAATTTTATATTAAAATATTAATGTTCAACAACGTTTTGTCGCGCTGTTTAATAGTTGAAATATAGCCGCGACAGCTTAATATAGACTGCAAATGGCCAAAACTTAAATTTTCTTCAGATACCTTTGTTTGATTGTTTTGAGAGGTGATCTAAATATTAGGGGCTGTAAAACAGATGAAAAACGGACAGGGTTTTGCTGCAGTTTCTATGGATGTTTTGCCCTCATGTGGTCTTCGAACTGGTCACGTGACCGAAAACCAGCTTTTACAGAGGGTTGATGTTATACTCTTTTCTTTTTAATATTTTAATGATCAAAGAATCCTAAAAAAAAAAAAAAAAAAACTATTAAGCAGCTCAACTGTTTCCGACACTGATAATAAAAAATCAGCACACCGAAAAAAAGTTATTTTAAATTGAAATAATATTTCACAATATTAGTTGTTGCCCATAATCCACTGCAAAATAATATTTTTCCATGCAGCAAAAGTCATGATGTTGAAAAGTCTTCTTGTAGCAGAAGGTAAATTGTCTCTCTAGGCAAAACAAACACTGCATTTAAAACAAAAAGGGGAAAAGGAATGATGTTAAAAGCATATTAACGTTCGAGGGATATACGCAATCTGAATTGCTTTCATACGAGATTTTAGCATTTCCCTAAACGTTATCTCAAGTATCCTCATCAATTGAAACTAACAACAATATTTTCTTAACTGAAGAAATGTTTAAAATTTTCATTTAATGATGTGCTTCTTCGAACAAAATGTCTGATTTGCAAAAATCTGGAAAAATTCGGACTTTAGAAGTTTATATTTGTCCATAATTTGTTGAAAAGACCGGTCTTTGAGCCTCTCCACAATTTCACACTGTTCAAAGCTCGTCTCTTGAAAAGCAAATCTCAAATCAAATATTTCATCATCATATCCCCTGATATCAGCAGCAAAGTTTTAGGCTTCAGCTGTTTGCAGGAGAATATTTACGAATATTGTTTTTTGTTCTTGATCGTCCCGAGACTCAGCAATAACAGATGCAGTCCTCACATTATATTTAATACATTTCTTTGAACTCATACAAGTCATAAATTTTTTTATTTCTCCGAGCTGACCTACTATAAAGAGTACATTGTTTTTAGATATCAAATATTTGAAGGTTTAACTATGACAACTCTGTTCCTTCTTTAAATATGACTGACATGAATTCAGCATTCTTATGGGAATTTGATAATATTTTATAATTATAAAGTAAAGTAAAACAATGTATCAGATCTTTATCTTTCACACTATAGTTGAGAAACTTTGATCAAAGTTTGTAAAATCAATCAAACAGCTGAAAGCTAAACGCAGACACCACATAAAATGCTAAACATTTTCTTTATCAACATTTTTCTATAAAATTATTCACATCTGTTTTACAGATGATATTTACAAAAAAGTAGCCTGGAACCTAAGAATTAAGTACCCTGGTGTCTTCTACATGGCCATTTCATAAAAAAAAATTATTCATTAATTTATGAGTGTATGCATGCTTCTTAGGCTCCACACAGCAATACTTTTTTTCTGTTGTTTTTACACCAGTCCTTTCAAAGTGCAGCTATGAAAACATTATGCGTTGAACAAGCTCACCAATAGACAACACTCTTTTGTGGATGTTCAAGTGCTGTAACAATGACTTTCATACAAGAATGACTTTTATACAAGATCAGGTGTGTTGATCCTAATGTGACCTGTCTTTTCTGCACTTATAGACTGCAATAATGGCATCCAATTCCACTAACAAGGACAAATGGACATTTGATGTACTTTATTATTACAGTCGCATTAGTGAATCGCTCTCTGCATCATAGAACAGGTAAATGTTAAAGTGAAAATATGAATTGATGACAGATTTGTGCAACTGCTCTTCAGCACTCACACGCAATTTGCTGATGCCAAAGATAGCCAAACTAGCTCTTGATTTACCTGATCTCATTAAACAGGTGCCAGAGTTAATTAATTCATTCGTTAAAAGTAATTTAAGTTTTAAGACAAAAACTACAGTGTGCTGCATTTGTCAGGCCAAAATAATGTCCCAGTGGATGAAAGAAAATAAATATACTTAGGTTGAATTAATTACATGGCTTATGCACATAGGTTTTTAGAAACAGATTTCCAGATGCTACAAATTGGCTGTTCAAGTGTTTAAATGTATATAAAATTTATAGTAAATTCAGCCAGTCTAAAGAACCAAAACTACAGTGTCAATAAGAATATGAAGCATTTTTTGATTGTTTCTCCTCTGAACAGATATCTGAAGGAGGACACTAGTCTTGTGAACATCGCTCATCATCAGATCTGCACAGATTCATCAGGGAAGAACGGCTATATGGGTAGCTTTTTGTAAATCTGTCTGGCTACAGGAAGATCATTTCTGAGAAAATTAGACGAAAACTGCTCTGCATTCTTAAAAATGTAAAGCTGAACTCTGAAGAATAACTCATACAATACTGCTTTTTTTTAATACATGGTGGTGCCATGCAATTTTAACCTAATTAAAATGCTCTGTAGCTTTACAAGATTTATATAAAATGTCTCAGTATAATATCATGTTTAAAACAAAATAAACTTTCCTGTTCCTTTTCATACATGGTCGACAGACTGTCCAAGGTCTAGTAGTGTATGATCTATTAATCGGTTACACATTAACAGTTTCAAAGTTCTGTGCCACGTCACTTCGCTTCAGTGTAACTGAATGTACTCACCACCACAGAACATTATCACTGTCTGTATCTAAAAACAGAGAATTAAACACAATGAATGAATCAGTGCGTGTGCGTATCACAAGTGTTTACTACTATAAGTGGGTTATCCATGAGAAATACTGACAGCAAGGATACATGCTTTAACCACCACCGCCCACAAACAAAGCACATTGGAGTGTGGCGCCATCTGGTGTTTAACCGAACGACAACAGTCATGTGACGAAAGGTGAGCGATTAATAAAAGCGGTTTTGACCAGGAAACACTATGGCAGAATTGATTAAATGTCAGTTTTAGAAACAAAGGCTCGGGGTGTTTCTGTGTCCCGTCATCATCGCTCATATCCTGCAGTTCCCAGGAGCCTTCACGGCTCAAGCTTTCGTTCTCGCGCGTTCACTTTCGTTCTGGTCACTCGAGCAATCGCAAGCTTTCAGACACTGGACGCCCAGAGCACGGACCATCACAGCCGAGCAAGTGAGTAAATGTCATTTACCAGCTTCTGCACCTCCTGTTTTACACGCCGCTTGTAAAGCTTCGCGAAAGTTACACGCAGTCCGTATAAAACATTGCCTGTGATTGTACTTTACGCTTAGCTAGTAGAATCGAAAGTGAAAGAACTCCAAATCATTACAGAACAAATATTAAACCACTACATATTGTACTTAATTTTTAAACTATAACAAAATATTAGACGTATACAATTTTCCATACATGTAACTGAGTACAAAGAGTTTATATTTACTACATACTAATGTATTAGTTCTTGGTTACTCGGGATGTTGGTATCAAAAGTGTTCTCAATTCAGGCAATAGGTTAACTTGTTTAGGCACCAGGCCCTTAACACTTTAGGTAGATCCAAAACACCCCAATGATCGCTGATTTGTGTTGTTTTGGATATTCCAATGCTTTATTTTGGCCTTAGATGTCACAACAACAGAGCACTGGAGTGGCGGGTTGCTTAAATCATGACAATAACAGCAGAAACACTGGTGATCAGTCATCAAGAGATCCCAAAAACCAGCACTCATCCAGTGATTCTGCAGGCAAAGGGGCCAAAAGCTGTCCCACACCTACTGAGACTACACGCAAAGAGGATGAAAAAAACCCTACATCTGGGTTTACTGAGAATGGAAGCAAGTGCGCAGCCAAAAAAATAAAATCTGATGAACACCCCAACCTAACCCGTAGTGCATCTGGAGACAGCAGCTCAAACAAGCCTTCTCAAAGCTCACCTATGGACACTTCAGATTCTTCCACAAGTGCTTTCAGCTCAGGAACAGGATCTTGGTTAAAGCTGGGTCCCACATATCCCATTCAGTTTAACATGAAACCGGGACATACAATAATGATAGATGTAAGAATCAAATTTCTTTCTCTGTTCTTGTATTACAATCCTTCTTGAATATGTATTTGGAAGTAAATCTTGTTACTGGCTTGTCTGAGCAGACGAAATGTTTCCAACAAGGTGTGATGGTCCCCTACCAAAAGGCTCATGTTTGGGATTCCAACAATGTGAAGTTACCACATATCTATGTAAGTATGCCCTGCCAGAATGCTATTGAACAAATCTCTCTCTCTAAATATCATTATATTCAGTGTAATTATTATTCCCCATAGCCATCGCCTCCATCCCAGCACAAGTCCCATGCACCACCCACTCGCTGGGAAGCCACCAGGCGTGCTCTGCTCAGTCTCACCAAAGGAAAAAACTCTACTGGGGATGTTGAGGTACTGTAACACTACACAATGACAAATACTTTTACACTAGCTAAAGTGTGTTTATCATGTGACCGGTAATCTGTCTTTGTCTATTTGTAGAGCGCAATAATGTCTTACAATTCCAACTACAAGGACAAATGGACATTTAAAGCGCTTTGTTCTTATGGTCAGGTTAGTGAATCAAACTGTATCAGAGAACAGGTATTTACTAATGTGAAAACAGAGATTGATTTGTGTATTTACTCTACAGTCCTTAGACAATAATTTCCAGTTGCTGATCCCAAAGATGGCCAAACTAGCTCTTGATTTACCTGACCTCATTAAACGGGTATGTTACATGCACTGCATTGAGATCCTGTGCTAATCATTAATAGTTTGGTCCACGCAGCATGATTTTGTTTGTTTTGTTTATCAATATTTAGAATATATAAAGTATAAATAAAGTGATTCTGTAGAAGTTCCAGTAAACATTGTAAATGTGACATAATACATGTACATTATGCATTTGGCAGACTCTTTTATTCTAATTTAATTGTATTGCATTCTCAAGTAGTTGCTTGCATTGAGTCTGTCTTGGCTTTTACACACAGTCTCATCGAGTTGATACTGTACAGTGACAAGCAAGAACCATTCAGAAATGCTCTGTGCTCTCTGTCTCTAGCCCATCCCTCTCCTGCGACAGGAACAGAACCATGCCATAACATTGTCTCAGCAGCAGATTTCCTGTCTGTTAGCAAACGCCTTCTTCTGCACCTTCCCTCACAGGAACGACACTAAACCTGGTTCAGAATACGCCAACTTCCCCACCATTAACTTCAGCAGGTGATGCTCTCATCACATTACACCATTTCATTCTGTTCTAAAAATACTGGTGTTTATAAAATCCTTTTTTTCTTTCTGTAGCCTATTTGCTTATGAGAAAGACCAAGATAGATTTCAACAGAAAGTACAGAAACTGCGGGCCATATTCCATTACTTCAACATGGTGACAAAAGAAACTCGTGATCAAGATCCAGGTACTGAGAACACGCTTAACTCAACTACTCTACTCTTTAAAAGTTTGGTGACGGTAAGATTTTTTAATGTTTTTGAAGGAAGTCTCTGATGCTCACCCAAGACTGTATTTATTTGATTAAAAATACAGTAGAAACGGTAATATTTGTTATGATTTAAAATTACTTTTACTACTTTTTAGTTATATATTTTAAAATGTGATTAATTCATGTGATGCAGCAGCAAATTTCAGCATCATTACTCAAGTCTTCAGTGTCACATGATCCTTCAGAAATCATTTTAATATGCTGATTTGATGCTCAAGAAATATTTCTTAGAATTATCAGTTTTGAAAAGCGATTCAAAATCTTTGTACAAACTGGAATACTTTTTTTTACAAGCTTGATATGATTCATATACATTTCTAAAGAACATTATTTATCTGACACATGAATCTTTAGTAACATCATGTTTTACTGCCACTTCTGATCAGTTTAATGCATCCCTGACTTTTGAACGAGAGCTTAACAGCTTAACAAAATGTTCTTCAACTTCTTTAACAGCAAAACCAGATGGACTGGTTAGTTTTGAAAGGGTTAGCATCTCATCATCACATCTCCCTGACTGGAAAACGTAAGTTGCTCTAGATATACAGTTAATAAGTACGTTGACAAGCCTCTTACCTGATTGTGGAATTTAGAAAGAAGACAACCCTGAAGAAACTTCACATCTCTTCAGAAGGATCCATTGAGAAAGAGGGTACAGGCATGCTGCAGGTCAGTTTTATCTAAACATCAGTTTTGTATCTTTGTACCTTCAGGTGAGTTTCATTTACACCATGTTGTTCTGGACAGGTGGACTTTGCCAGCAAATACATTGGTGGAGGTGTGCTGAAGTCAGGACTGGTTCAGGAGGAGATCCTCTTCCTCATGAGTCCAGAGCTCATCGTAGCCAGACTCTTCACGGAGAAACTGGCTGATAACGAGTGCCTTAAGATCACAGGTACTGCTGGGGTGTTTAGCACAGACAAAGTTAGAAAGGTTACAGGGATAGTTCATGCAAAAATATATACCTTGAATGCAATGCAAGGGACTTTGGAGAAAAGCATCTGCCATACATGTCAAAGAAAAATGTTGCCTCTCTGTCCAGTGATCACAGAAAACCTGGATGTAAGGTATCAGTATATTTCAGGCCTGAATTGAACCAGATGCATATGGTAAAGATAGTTATGCACATAATACACTTGTTTAAACTGAATAAACATTTTAAACAACACCAGAGTGCTATGATGGGTTTAAAAATGCAATTTTTATTTGAGCTATTCCTGGTTTACATCATCTCATACGGATGGTGTTCAGGGCCATCGCCAGAAAATCTTGAATGGGGGGGGGCACACTTTATGATCTCAGAAATAGACATTCACCAAAACAAAAACAACCTATAGTTACTGTTATTTAAATCGATCAAATTCTATAATAAAACCGATAGTCTTTAATGATCTGTTGACTTTTAAGTGCCATATCCATTTAAAATTAAAATAGAAAAGTTTGAAAAATGTAAAATATTTTCTCTCAAATTTGCAGTAAGTAGCCCTCAATGGATCGGACAAAAATTAGTCAAAAATAATCTATGCATTAAGAATATGTTATGGCGTTTTGTGTATGTGTTATGACGAGCGCTCGCGTCTGCTGTTTATAAGTTGGCGCTCGTGCACAATGCGCTTCTTCATACAGAGGATCGAACGCTTCGTTCTGGTAACAAAAAAACATTCACACGAACGTGCCCCTGCTCTTGATATGCAATCACTTAAATGAAAAAAGACCTTTACGATGGTGGATTAGAACTCGCAGCCTCAAATTATTAATCACTTATTCTACCGCTACATCACCAGAACACACAAATAACATGAGCAGAATTATGGGTTTTATCACTGTTACTGGTCACTTTTCATTCGGCCTTGAGTATATTTTATTGTTAATATTTCCATATATATATATCTATATATTAATAGTAACTTTGTCGCCATGTGCCTGCTTGCGATGTGGGCCGTCGTTTGGGGGGGCACTGCCCCCCAGTGCCCCCCCTTGACGACGGGCCTGATGGTGTTGAGGGTTACGTGACATTTTCCTCTTCTTCAGTCAATCTGTAATGTGTTATCAGGTCCTCAGATGTTCAGCGAAACCTCTGGCTATAGCAGAACCTTTACTTGGAAGGGTTCATTCAATGATTGCACAAAGCGGCAAGTACAAACACATTAATTGTGTTGAACTCTTTTCAAAATCCACTTTTATTAACGTCTATATAATTTATAATTCAAAATCTTTTATGCTAACCACAACTGCATTTATTTGACCAGAAATACATTAAAAACAATAATTTTCAGACCTGATGATCAGTTAAGGAGATTTTTTTTGTTTGTTTCAAGACATTCAATTGTGGAATGGCCTTAAACCATTTGATGATATCAGTCTATAATGTTGCTTTAATAAATACCATATTGATGACTCTGATATCAATAAGTTGTTTGCAATTACATGATTCTAAATATGTGTGCGAAATGCTGCTGGAGGACAGGAAATGTTTCAATTTAGTTTCAAAATAGCTCCACTTTATAACATAAGAATCACGTAACATGTTATGTTTTTCTGTTTGTAGCACCTAAAACAGAACAAAAAATGTTTTTTTCAGACACTCCTGAGACTTTTCTGCTTATAGGGTTTGTGTACATTGGTCCTGTTAGCACCATGTTTTTAATTGATTATAGCCAAGAAAGCGAGTAAATAAGTGCTTCTTTATCATCACTAAAAAGCTGTCATTCACCGCAATTCATTGCGGTATAAATTTATCTCTGAATATTCCTTTATAACCAGTGAAACTCTCTGAAGTGCAAATTTTGTGTCTTCATGTGGCGTTTAGCACTAAGTGAATATTTTCGCCTCCTTGTGAAAAACACATTTTCATATACAAGTTCAAAGCGATTTGAACATCTATATACAACGTAAAACACACTGCCCTCCAGCAACAATGACATCATCTGCTAAAAACCTATTTGTAACTCACAGTTACCCACAGAAGAGAAAATGACTGCTGAAAACATATACTGCTTGTTTTAATGAGTACTGATCCAGCTATGTCTATTTTTCATAGGGAGTAAATTTGTGTTGTTCATTCATAGGGATACGTGGAAGAGACGTTATCGGCAGATTGTTGCCATCGATGCTCTGGAGTTCAAGAACCCAAAGGACCAGTACAACGAAAAGACCATAACACGAGAACTCAACAAGGTTGTAGTTCTGAAACCTTAAAATATTGACATTTTGCGAAATTGGACATTATGAGGCTATTCATACTGTGTGACTCTTAAAGGCATACGTGGGATTCCATGGAGACCCAAAAACAGCCATCGCAACGGGCAACTGGGGCTGTGGTGCCTTCAAGGGGGACAGTAAACTCAAAGGTAAATGAAGACAAAACACAAACATACACGTTTCATCAGGATGAATTACAAACTCTACAGATGGATTATGATAATCATTTAAATGCACAAAATGTGTTTGTCTTCAAAAGCTCTCATTCAGCTGATGGCTGCTGCAGTGGCTGAAAGAGACATGGCTTACTTCACCTTTGGCAATGAAAAACTTGCAAAAGAAGTACAGGAAATGCATGAGATACTGACCGTTAACAAAGTGACCGTGGGTTAGTGCATTCACTGCTTTTAAAATGCTAGCAAGAAGTGGTTTAGGTTAAATGACAGTAGTTGATAACAGAGCACAATAATAGGGTTCATGTAATTGTAAATTAAATGTAATTAATTTTATTCTAAAGTAAATATTTCTACAGAAATACTATCAGAGGCGTAGTAGAGTACCTTACTGTTGTAATGACCCTTTTATAAGTTAAGTCACCAGTTCCAATATGATTTGAGTAAAAGTCTTAAGAGTATCTGATTTGAACAGCACTTAAACGTAGGCTCAGACGCACTAGTCCTCAACAACCAAGTGAAATAGTTCCTAATTTACTGTCACATATTTTCTTTTCTAAAATGGAAATAAAACTGTTCTGTTAAATTGAAATATCACATTATTGCAGTTTTACTGTATTAATAAATTAACACCTTGGTCAAAAATGTAAACGTCCTGAGCTTAAACTGTGAAATGGTAGTGTATGCTTCAGTGTTATGTAGTAAAATGTATGTATTTATGCATTTAATTTAACAGCTAAATTGAAAAACCAAGGGCTAGAGGTTTTGTTTTTACACACGTTAAGTAATAAAATATTATTTTTAAACTATATTTTTTTCTGGTTCTGGTTTTGAGTAACCTGTTTTTTTCTCAACAGACAAACTGTACAATTTGCTGAAGGAGTTCTGTGGACACTACACTCGTGAACGGCGCTCACCAGCAGATCTTTATGATTTCATCAAATTGAAGATCGGCTTTCAGACTAGCTTACTGTAAATTTGGCTACTGTAAGATCCATACTCAGCTCAGCTCAGAAAACAGTAATTAAAAACAGTTTAGTGGTACTAAATATGTAAAACTGCTTTGAATTGTATCAGTTGTATAAGATTTCTGAAGGATCAGAGTGCTGAAGTTACAATACTAAAAAACTGCTTTATGTGATATATTTGTTTTTGGACCACAGGTGTCATTTCAACTTAATTTAAGTACTTTATAATCAGACTTAGTCAAGATTCATATTAATAAAAGGCCTTCGTATTATTTGATAAAGTGCATGTGATCACATATCAGTTTGATAAAGTGTAATCTGTTCATGTTAAATTTGCATCAATTATTAGTACAAACAAGTAATCAGACCAAACGGAGATACTTTTATTGAATGTATTATAGTAGTAGTCTGGAATAAACATAAGCCTAAGAAAATAAATAAATCATTTTATTTTATGTCCTGAAGAGAGTTCTGCTTGCAGCCTTATCTCAGCGCATTGATTTTATTTTTAATTACAAGATAAAATGATGGTTTCAGCTTTCAGTCCTTGAATTCATGTGTTGAAGTTCATTATAATTTGGCACAGAGTGCTTAGAGGGTGAATGGGAGAGATGAAGAGGAGGATGAAGTATGGGGTGTCTTTTTTCCTGCTATATTATAAAACTGCTAAAAGCAGGCAGGCTAACTAGTTCCTTTTTTTACAATAATTTAAAAATGCAAAGGATTCAATGCATGCCCTTTAAAGCCCTCATGCGCTCATGGCTTTTTTAACAGGTCTTTTTTCTGAGAGACATCCATGCCAACTCAAGTAACAATTGATCCAAACATTTCTTGAGCTGTTGTCCATTATTTTGTGCATATTCAAAATTATAAATGACTTGTATTACTGAGGGGAAAGCTGAGCTAGTTTAAGCTGCATGTCACTTTAAGGCTCTAATAAACCATCATCATCATTCCTTAGAGCAAGGGTGGCCAACCCTGCTCCTGGCGATCGACTGTCCTGCAAAGTTCAGCTCCAACTCTAATCAAACACGCCTGCCTTTAATTTTTCAAGCCATCATGAAGACCTTAATTAGTTGCTTCAGGTGTGTTTGATTAGAGTTGGGGCTGAACTTTGCAGGACAGGCGATTGCCATGAGCAGGATTGGCCACCCCTGCCTTAGAGACACATGCATATAAATTGATACCATGTAGTTGCTAAAAGCTTGCATCCTTTCAGTAAACCTGCACAGATAGCCCTCTTATGCCTACTGTACGGTGCAAAGCAAACCTGTGCTTGGGTCAGGAGATTCCTAGCTGCCAGCCTGCCTTCTAACCCTAACAGCAGGGTGGGAGTTTCCTGAAAAATGAGGGACGGAGGGATGGTAATAAAGGGAGTGGTTGGTGCGGGGTGCTTAGGACTGGTCCTGGAAGGCATCCGGGTTGAAGGCTGTGTCCAGGAACCGCTCCAGCTCCACAAGATGAGCCTTTTTGTTGCCTGTGGCTGGGGCAGCTGCAGGCTCTCGGCCGGCATACCTAAGAAGAAAACATGTAAATATAAATGTTTAAGGCATGTCCATTTAAGACAAATGAAGGTCTTGCACACATTATTACATGGCTTACACACATTAACAACACATGATAATTAGGTACGAATACTGTTGCTTAAATGCACAGCATGAAAACCTCTTCAGGTCAACCCAAAGTAAATAAACAATTAAATCAAAAACGGAATTCATGCAACAGTATTTGTTGCCAATTATCACCTGTGTTGCTAATGTGTGTAAGCCATGTAATTTCAGGTCAATATCTTCAAAATCTCTCTAATTTGTGTTCTGAAGATGAACGAACATTGTACAGGTTTAGATGACGGTGGGTAATTAATGACAAAATTAAAATTTTTTGATAAACTATAAATACAAGTATAAATTTGAATTATGGTTAATTACATTTATAATAATACTATAGTATACTATTATAAAAGCATTATTACTTATTATTTTTTAAATGTTAAAAAATAAGGAATATTTAGCCATGTGATGTATTTATTTTTGGACCACAGGTGTCATATTAACTTGTTTACCTTAATTAAAATGTTTTATAGTCTATCATGATTCATATTAATTAATAATATATTCAGATTAATTAACCATCACCCGACAAGACATGTCTTTATTTTTGCAAAACAAACTGTTTATGTTAAATTTGCAGTTTTCTTGCATCATATTTTAGTACAAGCAAAGAGATTATAAAAAAGAAGTGTTATAACAGTAGTCTGAAATAATCATAAGCCTAAGAAAATAAATAAATCCTGACATTTTATGTGCTGAGTATAGTCTTTATATTTCATATTTAGAAATTATACTATAAAAATGTATATGCAAAAAAACAAAACATGAAAATAATGTCAATATGACTTAATGCCAAATATAATTCTTTTCTATAGTTCATTTTTGAGGAAATGTTTGGCCTAGTTCTTAAGAGATTTTAGGAGATTCATTCTACAGACTAATTTAAGGGCATGAGTTACCAAACAGGACGGGTGTTGTTAAAGGTTCTGCTGATGCGTGGCTTGACATAGTCGTAGTAGCCTTGATTCTTATGCTCTTCCTGGCACCACAGCAGCTGAGCTTGCGGATACTTCTCTGCCTCAGCTTTTACAAGGTCAAACGGGAATGGAGAAAGCTGGACAAGAATACATTTACAGTCATCAAAAACACATTTTAACTACTAGGGTGCAGACATAAAGCGAAAAAGATAATGTGATGTACAAATAGACAGGACAGACTGGACTAGTATAACAAGTAATAAATACAGAATACAGCCCATTTAATAATTCCTAGAATAAAATCTTATACAGGTACCTGCTCAATACGACTTATGGCCACTGTGTCCTCCAGGCCTCTGGTTTTTCGTTCTTTGGTGAGGTCATAATAAACCTTCCCTGTGCAGAAGATGAGACGCTTCACTCCAGCTGAATTCTGTGATGCACTTCCCTCTTCAGGAATGAGACGTCTGAAGTGTGTGCCTAATCAAACCCGAACACACCTGAAGATTACTAAAAATGCTCTAAGGAGATATTGTATGACAAAGGACTGGCTAGATGTCAAGTCGACAAACCTGGTAACATGTCGTCAAAACTTGACTTGGCCTCTGGGTGCCGTAGCAGTGATTTAGGTGTGAAGATTATGAGCTAGAGCAAACAAATAAATTAGCTACAAACAGAGTACCAAAATAACTGACCAATACATTTTCATGACTTTACTATGTATGTAATGAATCATTGAAATTCACTGAAAAAGCTCATTTTAATTTTGGAATAGATTTTTCAAATTCTCTGATATTCCCATGTTTTTGCAGAGAGGGAAACCTGTAGAGATGATAAACAGAGTGAAATGTCTCTTACAGGCTTTCTGAAGGGCAGATGGATCTGCCTCCGAAGAACATGAAAGTAGTTCGCAGGAGTGGAGCAGTTCACCACGATCCAGTTACAGTCATAAATCTGCCGGACGGCAAAGTCCTCTGTGATTTTCTGCGTCAAAGAAATGAGGATTAAGACTGAATTTATAGTAAATGTTAAGTTTGGTAAAAATGTTCATGCTTCAAGCTAAAGCTTTACTGGGAAAACGTCAGGGTCATCGTTGCACATCTGCAGGAATCTCTCTGGACGGGCGGAGGAGTGTTCAGGTCCCTGTAAAGAACACCAAGAAAGTAATGAAAAAGTACTGATGAGAAGATGCAAGCTCAGAGGTGGATTTAAGATGAAAATACCTCACCATGCCCTCCATGCCATGAGGCAGCAGCAGCACAATGCCATTCTGTCGGACCCACTTGGCCTGGCCGGGGGAGATAAACTGGTCGATGATGCACTGGGCTGTGTTATGAAAGTCTCCAAACTGAGCCTCCCAGAGCACTAGAGCGTTAGGACTCGCCATGGCAAAGCCAAGCTCAAAACCTGCACACAATGAGAACCACAGACCTTGGAATATGCTTGTTCAGTGGGCATATAATGTGCAGCTTCTTCTGGGTCAGTTTCACAGACAGCAACTATCCACAGTTCATTTGGTTTATACCCACCAAGAACTCCGTATTCTGACAGGGAGCTGTTGCACACAGTATATGGAGCCTGGTTTGAGTCAACGTAGTTCATGGGAATGCAAGTCCGTTTGTCAACATTCTGATCGTGTAGCACATGGTGTCGATGGCTGTATGGGGATAAAAAAGGTAGTCTATAGAGATGCTTCAAAATCAAGTTCATTCAGGAACATGACATGAAGCTGCTCTCACCTGAAGGTCCCTCTCTCCACATCCTGACCACTGAGACGCACATGAATGCCTTCTTTTAATAGAGAACCGAAGGCCATGTATTCTCCCAAAGCCCAGTCCACTGAACGGTTCTGCACCATCGTAGCTCTGCCCTTCAGGATGCGGGTAAGACCTTTAATGATGAAGGACAGAATGAGTACAGATGCTGGCTCAAACCAAAAAAAAAAATAAGCTGGATTCGAGCCAAACAAGCAACTTTATGATAGAATCTTTGTTGGATTTATTATGGCACTTTTCCACTGCGTGGTACGACTTTGCACGGCTCAGTTTGCGTTTACAATGCAGTTTAGTACCGCTTTAGAGTGGGCGGGATTATTCACATGTCGTTATAGTTGAGCCGCCTCTACTGCCGTGACATCATTGTAAACGCGCCACAAACAAACACACAACAATGGAGTATTTTTCCTTCCGCATCACCCCATCAAGCTTTCTCTGGATTCGCAAGAGGAACGTCTGTACTTCCTCAATAGACCACGAAACAGCCATTTTTGGTTGATACAAAAAGGTGTGTTTCTTCAAACAAAACAGCTGCCTCAGATCCTTCGCTGGCTGTGCTGATTTAAATCTAGCGGGTCTGTTGTGTCTCGTGTCGCATGTTCAGTGACGCAGTAATGTCGATTTTCCTTGGCTAATCAGGGACCAGCAGAGTTTACACGTCACGTTTTGGTAACGGTCCGGCTCGCTTGGAACCTCGGCTGAGGTGGTACCAAAAAAAAAGGACCAGGTACCAGGTACTGTTCCCAGTGGAAAACCCCCCAAAAGTGAGCTGTACTGATCCGTGCCGTATCGTACTATGCAGTGGAAAAGCGCCATTAGTGATTTCTAAGCTTTTGAAACAAAAGCTGTTTTTAGTAGGTTCAAGTAGTGCTTTCATATAGATAGATGGTAACTGTAGATATAGCTGGTTCCCAACATGCTTCAAAAATGACTTTGGGTATGTGTATGCAGAGATGAGAATGAAAAGGTACCTCCATGGATAGTGAAATCCTCCACAGGCACAGAGGAAGCCACCTGACCGATGTGACTAAGCAATTCTTCATTAAGACCAGTAGATGGACAGCTCATACTCTTGGGTAGACCGTCCAGAGTGAAGAAACCTGTAGTGTTAAGCACAAATGTCAAGAAGATTTCAGAGCAAATACCCACATGTAAAAGTGTCTTGGTTTGGAGACATTGTACATAAACACACACACACACACACCTGGCCAAGGTGAGTCAAGCCAGTGCTTAATGTGCAAGATCTTCTCATCTTTAGAACGATTGTAGGCCTCCTCACAGATTTTGTCATACTTGGCAATTTCCTCCTACAAGGACAGACAGGCAACATTATATTAATACAAATATTCACACACGTAATTTAATTTAATATTATCTGTTCTTCCTATTATTGTAACTACAACTACCAAACAAATGTTTGGGGTCTGTTTTAATGTCTCTAATGTTTTGGTTTAGATGCAGTAAAAACTGAAATACATTTATAATTAAATTCTATGATGAATAAATCAGTTAACAAAACCACATTTATAAAAAAAAAGATAATACATTTATGTTACACAACATTTTTGTCACTTCGGATAACTTTGATCTATTTTTGGATATATAATAATACATTTTTTTCAAAACATATCTTTATGACCCCCAACCTTTGAATGTAATTGTACACATCATCTTAGCAGTAACATTTGGTTAATCTGACCTCATATTCCTGTCTGCTTACAGCTCCTTCTGCAATGAGCTTTTCAGCATATTTCTGCAGAACAGGTTTTTGTTTCTTTATCTGTTTGTACATCAGCGGTTGCGTAAACATTGGCTCGTCCATCTCGTTGTGGCCGTTCCGTCTGTAGCTCACCTACAGTACAAAGGAGAACACCACAGTCAACACCTAAAACACGTTTGACATACAGCTGGAAACATTCCCACTTAAAAAATGTGTTTCCTTACCAGATCAACCACCACATCTTTATGAAAGGTGGCTCTCCATTCTGCAGCTACATTACACACATACATCACAGCCTCAGGATCATCTGCATTAACATGGAAGATGGGAGCGTTGACCACTCTGGCCACATCCGTGGGGTATGGTGAAGAGCGTGCCATCCGAGGGTCAGTAGTGAAGCCAATCTTAAGAGAGCGGATGAAAATATTTTAAAATATAGCTGCAAGCAGCAATTACTGGGGTTTGAGCATTTTAAGGTTTTTGTATGGCAGAAAGTAAAGCACATCGAACATGGACAATAGGCTCACAGACACACATAAATGTAATGGTTAAACTATTATATTTATACATACAGTGATGATGACTGAAGACTAGAGAAACGATACTGAAAATTCCAGCACTGATATCACAGGAATAAATTACATTTTAACATGTAATAAACAGGAAAAGTGATATATTAAATTGTAATAGTGTTTCGGACGTACGGACGTGACATGTGGCCAGGTATGGTTTTCCATACTAGGAATTTGTGCTCTGCATTTAACCCATCCAAGTACACAAACACAGCAGTGAGAAGTGAACCCAAACCCGGAGCAGCCATTGCTGCGGCGCCCAGGGAGCAGTTGGGTTCCCAACTCAACAGTTGGGTGCCTTGCACAAGGGTCTCACCTCAGTCGTGGTATTGAAGGTAGGGAAAGCGCTGGTTATAACCCCACCCACAATCCTTGCCGGACCTGGGATTTGAACCCACAACCTTTGGGTTACAAGTCCAACTCCCTATCCATTAGGCCACGACTGCCCCTTTCACAATATTATTTACTGTATGTGTTTTTGATCAAATAAATAAAGACTACAAAAACAACAAAATCTTACAAACTTCTGAACTGTAGTGTATAACTAAAACAAACAAGTTGGTGAGAAACAGACCTGGTTGTTTACGACCACATGAATAGTGCCATGTGTGGAGTAAGACGGCAGGTCACTCAGGTGGAAGGTCTCATAGACGATACCCTGACCAGCGAAGGCTGCATCTCCATGCATTAAGATGGACATCACCTTTGGAGACAAGGACACAGTATTCTTAGTGACACCATGTCAATTGAGTCTTGTTGTCTGATCACAAAAAAGTATTTAAGCCTGTTCTAAAAACTGTTGATATAATAAAATCGCGATCACACCTTTGTCTTTGAGAGAACTGTTTAATCTTTGGACATAGGTCTCTTGATTTATACCTCACTTTACAAAGTTACAGTCAGTGTCTGCAACTTTGAGGTCATCTATATACTAGCATACTACTTGACAAAGTAAACTTTAACCTGATGCCTGCACTAGAAATCAACAGTAATAACCGATTTGGGTAACACTTCATTTTAAAGTGTCAAAATACAGTAATTAGGTACTTAGCAGTAGCCATTGTACTTACATGAAATAAAATGTAATTACAACGTAATTAAGTTATGAAACAGCCTGTAATTAGTTTATAATTATGTAGAGGTAACAGGCAGCTACTGTTACACATATATTACAGGCTGAGTCTGTAACACAGCTACTTACACTTAGGTAGAATCTGGATACACCTTATTTTAAGAAGCTTATGCCTGTGTAATATTCTGTAATTTTAATGTAATTAGAAAGGTATAACATTGATTTAACCCATTAGTGCACAGTTTAAATACAACTAAGGTGCAGCTAGATGAAGTGTACAGTAATAGATACACAGGAAGTACACTTAAGTACAATCTTAATACACTTTATGTAAGTAGCTTATGCCTGTGCACTTGAATTTATAATTATGTCGTATAAAGTCTGTAACACATATGTGACAATCTTTTGGTTACACAAGGAGCTGTGTAACAGACTCGATCTGTAACAAATGTGTAACATACATCAACATAATTACAAACTGTAAGTAAAATCTGTTCCATAACTAAGTAAGTACATTTTGTTTTATGTGAGTACAATGGCTACTACTAAGTACTTAACTAGGTAAAGTGTTACCCAGATTTGTTTTCCTGAAGCACTGATTCAAATTATGCAATAATGGGGTTTCATGAGGTCTTTAAGAGAAACACTCAAGTTTAATAACATAAGCACACATGCCAGAACCACAAAGACAGTTCACACACCCTTTTGCCATCAGAGTCACCGCAGTAGAACTGCTCTGCCTTTGTCTTGCCCTGCACTACAGGGTCCACTGCCTCCAGGTGTGATGGGTTGGCCATCAGAGACAGAGTGATTTGTCGATCAGTGACCCGGTTGATCCGCCTGTGGTACATACCCAGATGATACTTCACATCACCTGAGCCCTAAAGAAAAGTCACAAAGAGAAACATGAACAGGACTGGAATGTCAAGATTCTCTGTTTGAATTAAAGAAACTTTACATACATTACATAGTTTATAGCATTTTCCCAGACATGTGGGAGAGGACACATGTTTTCACAAAAATGTCACCATGGATGGTGTGCAGGGCTAATTAAGTATAAAATTATAAATAATTTAATTGAAATTCAGAATTGTGAAATACAAGGTACTATCTTTTTTTATTATTCCTTAGCATGAAGAAAAGTGAGATGCAAACTCATAAAAGTCAGAATTGCATAATGTAAACTGGATTCAGAGAAGCATACAGTTTAAAGCAGCTTACACTTTTTTGGAAGTGCATTTAAGACATGTTTTCCTCAGTGGTTTGTTTATAAGAGCAGCTCACCTCATCTGCAGCTTCCAGCTTTGAGTCAAACTGGCAGAAGATCTGCTCCAGCTCCTTACGGATCACATTAGCAAGGACATTCAGACGGCCTCTGATGGAGAGCAGACGATATTGACATGTTTCAGTGGCCCTAAATGTATACTTCATTAACCGACACACATTGTACAGTAGGGATAAACATTTTTGTGGTCGACTAGAAGTCGTTCATTTTAAGCGTTAGTCGAATAGTCACATATTTAATAACAAAACATTCAAATCATAATAAAACTAGCTATAGCAAATTAAACATCAAAAATGTATGTTATTGTGTGTATACACAAAAAAAACAGTCTTTGCAGATTCAAAAAACGTATTACTCTTATCTTTTTAACAAAAAATGATTTTAAGTTCAAGTGACTGCACCAGCATCTCCATCTGTCATGCAGTGAGTGCTACTATTCAGCTTCCAAACTCTGCAAAAGTAACTGGATAGTGCAAATTTATTTAAATGATAAACCATATTTGAGGTCAATCACTGATCATTTGGATGCCCTGTCCGAGTACTGTATTACCAAACAGACCAGCGGTTAACAATCTGTCTGTCACAGACTACATGACTTTGTAAAGTTGGCTGTTTCTCTACCTGTGTGGCATTCCCATGATAACGTTCTCCACTCCGTTCTCACTAGACTTGTCGATGATGGTTTTGAGTGCAGGAATGAGTGACTCACTTCCCTCTAGGCCAAAACGTTTCTCTGATGACCACTTCCTCTGCAGGAACTCCTCAAACCTGACAGCATTACAAAAACATTCACATAATAAAAAGAATGTTATTGCATTAAGAAACAAGATATCAAATGTCAAGCAAGTGGTATTTGCAAACAAATGATGTAAGTTATTTGTTTGACAAAACTGATTCCCTTTCCTTCGTTTCAGTTTTTGTGGATGTAGGAATTCATTTTTAGTTTTGCTTAAGTTATTTGAATGGCAAATAATGCTTTCAGGTCTACAGGAAACTATGGCATGGACAGTAGGGCTGTAAAGTCCCAGTCGATTAGTCGATTAATTGGTCGATACCGTCTAATTCGACCAAAATTCTGATTGGTCGATTTTTCACTCATTTCATCAGTTGGAAAGCACTAATTGCTAATGGGGGTGTTTTCAGAGCACCCCTGTTTCACAGGTAACAGTCTGTTTTCAGAACACCCCCATTGTTTTCACTTTTTTGGAGAAGAGAGATAGATAAGTAGGCTTTATAAGGTTTGATGCTGAATATTATTTATTTAATAATAAGCTAGTGGACTCAGCGGTTTGGAACACAT
>JAUMHQ010000065.1:14974830-14994130 GCA_032361165.1 Enteromius paludinosus | reverse complement strand
TTTTTAGTCGATTTTTAGTCGAAAGTTTCAGGACTTCAGTCGACCAAGATTTTCTTTGGTTGATTACAGCCCTAATGGACAGACCTGGTTGAGCGGACCATACGGGCCAGTAGCGTCCTTTTCTCGTCCAGAGTAAACTGCATGACTCCTGGCTTCTCAAACTTCTGTCTGATCCACTGGCACTGCTGTAAGTCATTGATGAACATGAACTCCACTCCAATGTGCTGACAGTAGGACATCTGCACGGGGCAGCAAGAAGGAAAGTCATGCAAAATAACCAATCTTTATAGTTCAATAGCAAAAAGAAAACAAAAATAAGTTGTTGGTGGATGAACCTCTAGACGTCGGATGATTTCCCTGAGAGTAAGAGCACTTTCACTTCCTCCAATGAAGGTTGTGGTAGGAAGCCTGAAAACTTTATCCAAATCCATTTCTTCCAGTCCATAGAAGCCTGGCAGCAGAGATTCAAACAAATGGATGGGGAAAGGGGAGGAAGGGCAAGCGAGACAAAACACCACAGTGGACATAAACACAGAGGACAAATAGAACTGCGTTACAGCAAGTAGGGATGTGGAACAGTTTATTATGCTTGTAATTTTGTATATTTTTTTAAGTGAGCACATTCAAGCACATAAGACACACAACATGCAAAGAAAAAGCTGAGCCAACAGTATAAGCAGAAGAAAAAGGAAAGATGAGGGTAAAAAAAGAGATGTATTCCAGCCCAGTCCACTAGTGCCACAGGGAATGCATGCATTAGATGCTACAGACTTGTTAGTCATAACATGCATGTTTTTACCTAGAAATGTGTTTCGTTGTACAGTTGAACTCTTTGATTGTAAGCAACATGGGAGTGTATTCCATAAAGCAGAAATGTAGACTAGAATGCTCTGACCTATGATCTCTAGGTGTGCAAAACATGGCTTTCCTTCACAATGTGAAACATGAGTTGTTCCTTATATGCTCAACATACATGAACAAATGTACCTCAAGGCTACAGGCAAGTAAACATGATAACCTGCAACACCAGTAAAACAAGATTATGCTAAATTAAACTAAACATGATCACAAAAGAGAAGGACCAAACTGAGAACGCAAGAACGACTAATGTAGAATATATTTCAATGTGGAAATAAAAAAAAAAAAAATTAATTCTTTCACAGCAGTGAAATTTATATTAAAACAGCCCCACTATAAATTACCATTATGAACTGGAATCCATCAAGGGTGACATTGGGAGAGGCTAACAGCATGATTAAACCCGAGCTCTGAGGCTAAGTCTGACATTCCGTGAGGATGAGGACATTATGTAAGTAACAGACCCTGGGCAAGGTTAATGAGGGAAATCGCCACATATGCCAGCTGGGTCTCTTGCGAGGAGGAGAACAGCCCAGTGCCACGTGGACTTATATAATTGTACGAAGTTTTCAATTTCAGTTGTTATTTTAGTTTAATTTACACTTTATTATAGCATATTATTAATATTTTAAATGTGCTTTTAGTTAATTTTAGGTTTCAATAATCTTCGTTATGTGCTTTTGTCATTTTTAAATATTTATATTTTACTTTCTTTTTTAGAAATATTCCTATTTTCATTTTGTCATATAACATTTACATTTTATATATATATTTTTTTTTTTATTTTTTTATTATAATGTTTTTTTGCTTGATTTGGTTAAAACTAGGCCCAAGAACAATGTTGGAGACGCAAAACCAAGGACATAGATTCCACTAAATGCTAAAAAAGATTTAAGCACTGTATTTCTGATCGGGGAACTGGTGGGAGCTTCTAAAAAAATGCTACTAAAGTGCACTAGCTAGTCCTCATACCTCCAGCTGTAAGGTGAGACAGACGGGCTTTAAAAACAGCTGCATCTGAGGAATCAAAAATGGATTATATTAAAAGATGTTAATGACCAGAGTGCGGACATGACCAGTGTTACAAACCTATTTCTGTTTTAACAGTAGTATGATGAACTGAAAAGAACCTGTGAGGTGTTCTGAGAAAAAGCACTGAGCGAAGCATTTCCACTGAATGAAACGCAGAACAATGGAGCACTGGAAAACTCACTCACCCGATATATTGTAGTGCACTTTGAAACCCGACTGTCAATACACTATAGACTGGCGGCTCAGTAGTATCGGATGCTCAATAACAATCAGCCTGCCATTGATAAAAAAGGCTCCAAAATATCAAGCTTGCCAAGGAGGAACTAATCAGACAGAGCAAAGCTTTTTGGTATTAAAATCTGAACTCTGACCTGTTTTTTATTCTAAGTTTACTGCCAAACTGCACTGTCAAAACACCTTTTGACAATTAGTATTTCTGTCTTGTTTGCAAGTTAAATAAGCTTTTTCTTATTGTATTATGCTTAAAACAGAAACAGTTTCTAGTTACCTAATTCAATTAATATACTTTCTGTCAGCGCATCTCTTTTTATGGGTGCTTAGATATTTATACTATAAAAACCTAAACCAGAAATACTAACTAAGAAATGTTTCTTTGCAGGTTGTGTAACAAATCTTTCTTTTCTTTTTTTATCTAGTTTTTCAGCCTAATACCATCTGGCAAAGGACTAGCCTTTGGGCCAGTTGGGGTACAATTAAATTTATAAATGCTGATTAATGTACACAGTCCCTGTTTTTGTGAAATAAATCAAATAATGAAATCAATCACACCATCTTGTTCCAAAATGCTCACAAGAAAAAGAACCTGTAGATCAGGCCTCAAAATATTTGATGAGCTATTTTTAATTTGTATGGGGCATTCTGCTGGTTCACATTTCCCAAGTTATTGAGCAGGTTGTCTGTGTGGGTGTGGTTTCCATCCATGCTGAATGCGTGTGCAGATAAACTTCTGCAAACTATATGTGCGCAATGAGAAATAAAGCAACTGCTAGTCACAGCATTCAGAAAGACCTATAGCCTAGGCATACCAGTGCAATAAGAGCAACTGTAAAAGGAAATGAAAATGGCAATCAGCAGATGGAAAGAGGAACTACAACATGACACTAGATAAGAGAAGTATTCACTAACAAGCAGACAATTCTGAGGACAGGAGTGATGGGTACAAAGACATTAGGATACATCATTTACAATGGGCAAAGCCAGGGGACTGGATATGATAATGAACAGATAGGCTCTGATCCAAAATTCAATATGCCAACATTTTTGGATGCATTACATTATCAAAATGTCAAGATCTTTTAAAAAAATGCTGTTTTTTTTTTTACTTTCTATTCATCAAAAAATACTGAAGATAATATATCATTTATTTTGTTTCTTGATCAACATATCTGGGTGATTTCCAGTGATAATGAAGACTGGTATAATGATGCTAAAATTAATCTTTGATATTGCATAAATATATTACACTTTAGTATGTATTCAAATAGAAAACTATTATTCTTAATTGTAAAAACAGTAAACGATATTTCTGCTTTTACTGTACTTTTGATCAAATTAATACAGTCTTGGTGAGCAGAATAAACTTTGTATGGACTTATCAAAAAAATTTAATCTTACTGACCCCAAACTTTTGAGTATATATTCATATATATGCAATTTAACTTAATGCTATATTTATACTAGGACTTTTATACAATAATGAGTATTGAGCTGTCTATTGCAATATTGCAACCAACTGATCATTGACAGCTAGGTTTGGAACAAGGCCATCGTCTCCAATATCACCCATTTCCCAAGCAATGTTTATATTATGTTGAACCTGCACACAAACAACACTCACTGCTGGGTGTGTTTGAATTTTACCCATTGCAAATACCTAAACAGGTCTGGACTACATGCATGCTCCAGGTAAGGAGGACAGAACAAAAATAAGCCATGCCACATAAAAAGATTAAATAATTCTCCAACGCCGGATCAAAACCTCACCAAGTTTATCAGAGGATGTGATTATATCTGCTGGGACGCATGAATCAAGATCTGCATCCATAATTCCCAGAGGATCCAGCTGTGCAACATGGTGCCCCCGAATCTGCAGGGAGTTCCAGAAAAGAGACGCACAGATAGAAAAAGAGGACAGAACTCCAAAGAACAGTAGGGACAGTTGAGGTTAAGTTGAGGACAGTTAAGATTGGGATAGAGTGAGTGTGAAAACCAAAATGAGAGATGACAGAAGAAAAGGGACAGAAGGACACAGAGCAATGTTAAAACACTGAATGAGCATGCTCCCAATCACACTGAACACCACAAGCAGTTCTCACCGGACTGATGGGACCCGATAGTAAGCGGGGCATAGTCAAAATTTACACAACTGATGCCCAAAGGGTCGAGTTTGGCTATATGATGACCTCTGACCTGTGAACAAGGCAACAGCACTTACAAGCTAACAGAGGAGTGCATTCAGAGATTAAGTTTATTTATTAAGCGCTTATACTTTATATTCAAATTGTCCTTGCATTTTAATTAATCAAATTAGTCAAGATAATCACATTTAAAAATATGCCAGGGGTAAGGATATATATATATATATATAAATCAATTTCAAAAGGATGATAGGATGAAGGATGAAGTCCTCATCTACTTTAACCAATGTATTATACCAGCACTAGGGCTGTGCAATATGAACAAAATAATCATATTTTTTGAACAAATATTGCGATTTTAGCAAGTGTTTTTGCTACATTGTTGTCATACATACATTCTAAATGTATTCAGTGCACAAGAAGCATAACAAAACCTTTCACAATGAAATAACATAGTTTAATAAACAAAACTGTAGTAAAATTGTCTTTAAAACAGACAACATAAAACAAAGTAAGATTAACTAACCTCAACTCTAGTTAATAACAGCAAATCGTGTGAAATGAGTGAGAGATGGCAGCTGGTTTCTTTTGTCAAGTGTTTGTATTAGCACTAGTCTAAGCAGTGGGCAGCCATTGCTGCGGCGCCCGGGGAGCAGTTGGGGGAATGGTGCCTTGCTCAAGGGTCTCACCTCAGTCATGGTATTGAAGGTGGAGGGAGTGCTGGTTATTCACTAACCCCACCCACAATCCCTGCCTGACCTGGGACTCGAACCCACGACCTTTAGGTTACAACTCCCTATCCATTAGGCCACGACTGCCCCCCAACCGTTGCGGTTTAGAAATTGCATGTGCTTAAATTGCAATTGCGATTAATTGCACAGTCCTAACCAGCACTATACGACTGAATTTGGAAAGTTTGGAAGGAAGGGCGTTATATTCAGGCAGTACACTACCAGCAAAAAAGAAATGCCGACTTTAACAGAGTGAAGTCATCAAAACAATAAAATAATATCAATGTGCACTCAAGTTCAAAAGTCTGGGGTTGTATGATTTAAAAAAAAAAAAAAGCATGCTCATCTAGGCTGCATTTATCTAATAAAAAAACAGTAAACATTGTGAAATATTGATTTAAAATCTTTTAATTTAAATCTTTGAATTAATATTGATTTAAATCTTTTTGAGTAAACCCTTATACATTTTCCCCAGGATTTCTGATAAAATAGAAAGTTTAAAAGAAAAGCTTTTATTTAAAATAGAAATCTTTTGTAACATTAAAATGTTTTTGACACTACCAATCAATGTAACACATCCTAGCTGGAAAATATAAATTACTGACCCCAAACTTTTGAATGGTACTATAAATTATTATAAAAACAACAATAAGATGACGGGAAAACAGCAACGGTAGAGTTCTCTCCTCCAAACTCCTTGGTGAAATTAACATTTTGGCCTTTCATACCTGGTAGGCACGGATAAGGGACTGCACAGCCAGGTGGTCTTCCACTAGTTTTTCCACATTAGGCTGAGCTCCAACCAGTGCCTGGGCCTGAGACAGTCCTGAGAGACTCAACCCCACTGGAGGTGGGCTTTGGTAGGCAGAGCCAGGGGGAGCGCCTGCGTTGGCATTACGGAAAAAAATGTCCCAAGACTGTTGAAAAAGGAGCAAAGAAATCACAAAAGGAGAATAATGACAATACTTCAAGTGCTGTGCACAGAATAATAATAATAAAAAAGATTCCCTTTAAATTGATCAAATAAAATACACAAAGTTTATCTTATGTAAGAATAAAACAGCTGCTGACTAGCAGTATTAGTGCCTTGCATCATCACACAGGAATCTGAATCATCTACTTTGCTTCATCTTCCAAAGTCTCCCATATAGATGGGAACTGTGGTCACATCTGAGTAAATTGTGGGAAGGGGTCAAACTTCAGCACTGCTTTCAGAGCAGCAAAACTTCACTGGATAATCTGGATGTTCGGTTGCATAACTGAAGACATTTGATGTAATCATCTGCAAATCTTTAGGTTCATGCAGGCACAGAAAAGAACAGCAATTTGAACCCTAAACCAAGTCTGACCATGCTCAGACATGAGGTCTTACTGACCTACATATGGGGTCACTGTGATTCAATGACACATCACACAGGACCTCATACTAACCTGATAAATATCTAATAGGCTTTGTGGAGCTAAAGAGCTCAGTGTGTTAAATTGAGAGAGTCAATGCCGTATCATCTCAGGGCACATGAGGGAAGTCTCAACTGTAATAAAATTGTATTGCACACTTCCTTCATAAGTTTCTACAAAAATGTATTTATCTATTTATGAGTTATGTACTTCTTCCCAAATAGTCTGTATATTGTACTTCCAACTCTCACTGCCAATTTGAAGATTCACTTATATAAGTTATATAAATCTGTATCGCGATATATAAAATGTATATACAGACAGTTAATCTAAAGGCATGCTTAAGTGTGTTGTTCAAAGAAATAAAAAAAAAAAGACAAAAAATCTAAATGAAAAGCAAGTTTGACCACTGCACTCAACTTAGCATGTTTCAATATGACACATCACATTTTCTCAGAAGAATTCAGACGACCTGGAAACCACACAAGGGCATGTGAAATGGAAAAGAAAAGTCTTGCATAACAACCCTGCAAAGCTAAGCTTACTGTCTGAGGGAGGAACAAAGTCACATTATGAAACATGGATGTCCTCAAGCATAACCTTGAAGAACACAGAAGTTACTATGAAGTTAAGTAGACAACCAAATCAGTTCAGTTCAAAAAAAGAATCATTCGAACTGCCTTGAGAACTGAATCAAATGATTCATTTCTAAAGATCTGACTCAAAATTTACATTTTATTTAGAAAAAAACAAGACATTTGTAACTCTTGCAAGAACCTGTCAAGGAGAATATAGGGCAGATGACAAGATTTTTAGAAAATACCTTCTGCAAAATTTATATGGGTTTTTGAATTGAGTCCTCAAAAAATCACTTTCTGTGCAGCATAAAATAAATATAGCTTTATTTATGTTAAATTAGAAGCAAGTAGGACTAAACTATGAGTTTTTTTATTTTGGGTGAACTGCTCTTTCAGCACGCTAACAATTACCAATTCACCTTTTAAAACTGAACCTGAATACCAAAAAGGAAAGTAATTTTTAGTAGTGATAAGTTGTGATGAGAGATTATGAAGACAATTATTTTCTGTAGGGTAACAAGCACAGATTAATCTTTCACAAACAGGAATGTGCATGTGAAAGTAAACAGGTAATGGTAATGGTTTTTCAGCATCATAACTTTGGTATAGCAGCAACGAAGCCCGGATTCTGTCACAAAATCCTCTGCGCTGAGAGCCGACGTCTTACCTTGTGCACACTCTTTGGGTTCTCCAGCCATGCGTAGTACATCTCTTCCACATAGTTGGAGCTCGTCCCATTGAGAAAAGGCTCAGCGGCGACAGGGGCTGCATAGCACCTTAAAGGCTGAAACGTCCTGAGGCCCCTGGGCGTCACCGCTGTCCTCTGTTGTGAGAAACTTGGAGCGTTCTGAGAGGCTGTGAGCGGCCGTAGCCGTGCAGCGCAAGTCCTTAAGCGATGCATCGCAGTCTTTAAACCAGCCCCACCGCCTCACCAAACCAACCACAAGAACCAAAGCTCCACGCAGCACTGAATCCAACAGATCCTGGATGTGTTCCTTTAAGTAAGGTGCTTGTCCTCCTACTCCTTCGCTCAAGGTCTATTTAAAGTCCCATGAAACTAAAAGAAACACAAGATGTGAAGCATGCCAATAAATAAGACCAATTTAATTTAGGAAACAGTAAATGTTTAGGAATGAATAGCATGTTGTTGTGCCTGTCCCACAGGTCTGTTTTGGTCAGAAGTCAAGCAAAGGATTCTTGCCAGATCTGAGACAGTTGCAGTCCTTCAGTTTATGATAAAGACTAATTATATGAATGTGGACTGTGGAACAACATTTTAAACCCTGAAACTCACTAAATATTTCAAAACAACTGTCATTTATGCAAGAAGACACTTGTACTCAGCTTGCATCAGGGTTGATGAACCTGTCAAGTGTGTACAGTAAATCACTAGATCACTAGCACGATATATGACATTAGACTTCTTAACAGTATGTGGAAAATCAGCTTAACGACAAATGATTGCATAAACGTTAAATGCTTGCTAACGTTACAGTAATGAATTGCTGATGTTAACTTTTCATGATTATAGGCGAATAGAAAAAAGGCTTTTCTTTGCGAATAAGTTTCTTTTCAGAGGTGAGAAGAAAAAAAATTATGAGCAAATGAGTCACTGAGAAGTTAAAATAGGAGTTTAAAAATCTTGGCAGCAGGGCAGGTCTCATGAGTAACGGACCACACCGGCTAGCTTCAGCTAACACGCCGCTAATACAAAAACGCACTATTAAACCATCAAACGTGCGTTTAAACTGTCCATGCCTCAGGGGAAGAAGATAAAATAGCTCATTAAAACGCTTTAACAATAAAAACACAGTTAAATGTATCTTATTACAGAGTTTTCGCCTCAGAACGTCACCGGCAAGGCTGCTGACAGATGCAGAAGTGACTCGCTAACGCCTCACTGACAGAATCATTAGTTAAAACCAAAAGCTCTGCAAAACATAGGTAAAAGCGATTCAGATACTTACTCTCAGTGCAGGGGATTCTGTAAAATGCAGTTTAACACAAAATTAAAGCGAAAGAGTGGGGTATTAGGAGCGGGAAGCGTCTCGTAATCTGATAAACGAGTCGCTCGTTTCTAGGCAGCGCCAGCACCAGCTCCGCGTCACGAGCTTGAATGACGTCAGCCGCACGGCGCGAGCTTGTTTTTTTTCTCCTGCAGGTTTTGTATGCAAAGACCAGTACATTACGCAAATATTTGTTACCATATATATTAAAGAAGTAGTTGGTTCTTATCAAACCAAATTACATTTGATAAATAACGTCTTTCACTACCATAGTATTTATTAAGAAACATTGTAATACCATTTTACACTTTTACTGTACCGTGTAACCTTTGTGTATCTTATAATGCAATTTTTTCCGTTTCTGGAAGAATCATGGATCAGGACAGGCATTTTGACCTTTAAACTGTTGGAAATATCGATTTTTTGTACTTCTATTTAGTATTTTATAGGCCTATGGCTTTATATAAGTGTTGTGTACATTTATAAAATAATGTAATAGCACATACAATCAAAATAAATAAGCCCAATAACCATAACATTTCCTTAATGATGAGCACAACCACTGTTGATTCATCTGGCCAGAGTACAGGACACCCTGGGCAAACAACTGTCTGTAGTATGTATTGACACCAGTGTTTCCGCTGAGCGCAAACTGTTTTTGGTGACTCAGCACTCAAAAGAACACATAGTTGTGAAATAAATTCACATGCTGTTTTCTCATATCTTATCAGCCTTCAGAGGCAGCTGGTCATTTAGATAAAGCCTATAATGTTTGTTAGCAAGACCACCCTGTCAGCAGAACAGCATTTAGTTCAGTATACAGTAACCACCACATGGGTTTTGACAGTCTTTTTATTGATAATACTGATAAGATCTTAATACATTTCCTATAGCACACATCGAGAGAAAAAGAGGGAGAGCACATTGGAAGAACAGATATGAATATTAATGAGAAGAATCAGGAGAAACAAAGATTTCATAGTGATCGAAATTTCTGAATAAAATCCACATCATCCCGTTGCAGGATTTGAGATTATATACAAAAAAAACCCCTGCAAAGTTGGAAGGCTGATCTTGAAGCCGTTAGACTTAAGCAAAAAGATTACAAAAGACATTGGGAGAAAATGTGAATACTACAAATAGCAATTGGCTTGATGTTGTAAGAGCAGCAATGCGTCACCACTAAAGAAACACAATACTGATTCACTCTTTCACATATGTGTAACACTCAAACACACTCAGACACACACCAGCTTTCCATTAGTGGCCTGATTAGATTACATCAACTGATTCAACCATTGTGTTCGGAGAAAGAACTCAGTTGATAACAGATTAAACTAATTTGGTGGTTATTCAGTGCATATATACGTTTAGGTTTCACAATTTGTTAGTGCGCTAATATCGTGTTTCTGTTTTTAAGCAAAATAGTGAACAAACTTTTGGAGATCTTGTAATGTTACGCATTTTTGCGAACCAGAACGCTGCGGTAAAGAGCGCCCCCTAAAGTATTAAAAAGCATTTGAGCGTAGCACAATGAAGGTCGTTGATTAAATGACATTGAACAAAGACATAATTCGAGGTCCCTTTTGTAGACGGGCAGCCAAAGCACAATCCATTCCATAATTAAAAAACACATGCATAACGTGACCTAGTGTGACAGCAGCAAACCCGAGCTAATAAACACGTTATTTCACATTTTATATGGGTGCAGCCGGCACTGCTCCAACAGCAACAAATGCCTTTACAAAAGCATGCCGCACAATCAGAATAGTTGTTTTACCATGATAGTCATCGTCATTGTCATCATTTTTAGACAAAAATAGTTATATGCACTTACAAAGCTCAGTAAATAGGTAGAATCACCAGCATTCAGTATAAAATAAACAGAATGAACCAAAAACAAAAAAATTCAAATTCACCAAAATGTATTATTTTGTGAAGTTGAAGTTCATGCAAATAGTTTCCACTTAAAAGATAAGTTAACACTATGCAGCAGTAGTTTTTACAAGATATCTATTTGTTGAGCGGTTTTATTTTCAATTATTGTCTGCAATACTAAACACACACATAAGAAAGAAATAACAACACCGGTTCGTCGGCATGCGGACTGCTGTATTTGTCACCATTTACATAGAGTTTAAAAACTCTTGTTAAAGTGAACATAAAAGTCACATTTCAGAGTAAAATTCAAGGAATAGTTCACCTAAAAGAATCCTCTCAGGTCATCCGAGATGTTTTATTATCAGTACAGATTTGGAGAAATGTTGCTTTACGTTACTTGCTTACCTCTGGATGTTCTGCAGTGAATGAGTGAGGGTCCAAACAGATGATAAAACATTAAAATAATCCACACCACTCCAGTCCATCAGTTAAAGCCCTGTGAAACAAAAAGCTATGCATCTGTAAGAAACAAATCCATCTTGATGAATTGGTTAACTGATGGACTGGAACAATTACATGTGAATTGTTGTGATGTTTTTATAATCTGTTTGGACTGCAGTGGACCCACTAAATTTTGTCAGCTCTGTTCGGATGGAGAAACTAACTCATCTTCGTCTTGGACGGCCTGAGGGTGAGCACATTTTCAGCAAAGTTTTATTTTAAGGTGAACTATTCCTTTAAAATCAACATGCTGAGCAGCCTCAACAAAAGTCACGTGACTTCAGGTAGCGGCCCACATTCAGTAGGAGAGAAATCTTTTGACAGGATGTCAAAAACAAACAGTACCAGTTGTCAGGAAGCCCCCTAGTCAATCCACATAAGTCTTCCAGTTCTGCTAGACAGAAAGACAACACTTATAAAAACATCCTTACAAATCTGTCGGAAATTCTCGCTCTGTGCGTTATGGCTTTCAACACTTTAATATAGTGGCGATTCTTTCACATTCAGGATATCAGTGCCATAGTATTGTAAAACCACACACACTCGAACACACACACACAAAACAAAAAGAACAACTAAAAAACAGAATAGTACCGCCTTAATTACACCACATAAATTATATATAAAAAGTTCCTGCGTGTACAGAAAAAACAAAACAAAACAAAGAATGATAGCTGTAGGTGCCTGAGTCGAGGTGAATCACAACGTTCCTGTGACAAAGGTAGAAACACGTTCAAATTCACAGGTTTCTGATCACCGTGGGATCCAGAATGGCTATTTAAATCTCAAACACGCTTGACCAGCAAACAGCGGTAAATCAGCTGCTCTTGCTTTACAATAAGGGCCCTTAAAAACAACATGCTGTACTCTTTCAAAACTTTCTACAAGATCCCTTTTGGAAAAAGAAGACGAGCTTAAACAGACATTCCTAGTCTCACAGACCACCAAAACTCAAAGCATAAAACCAGATCAGCATTGATTGTCAATAAGGAGGACACATCAGCTGCTGGTCTTCAAGGGCCAATACATGAGATTATTCTCCAGATTTAGAGACAAACAGCTCTTTTTGAAGGAAATTCAACTTGGCAACCTGCAGATATATGTGAGGCGAATCTCAATGACGTGATGATGTCAGCTGCCTCCAAGAGATCTGATTGGTGACCTGATAATACAAAGACTGATCACGGTGACAGAAAATCTGCTCGCACACCATATTCGTGACAATATTCATTATGTGTTTTGAATCTTAAAAATAACGTGTGCGCTGCTGCTTTTTTATTTCTAACAGCGAGCCGTGAAATCAAACATATACAGCGCTGCCGAAAATAGACTTCAGATTAATTGAACACCAAACAAATTTAAATCCATGCTAAAAAAAAAAAAAGAGAAAAAATAAGTGTTTTAAAACAATACATCAGTAATTTGACCATCAAATATACAATCTCAAGAACAACAGCAATACATAGAATCCTGACGGATGTAATAATCATATATAATCAATAGTAGTAACAATAACAATAAATACAATAGTAATAATAATGATATTTTTATTCAAACATGATCTACTTTGGGAGTACCTGGGCACAGGGGGCATAAGGCCAGTGGAGACGAGCGCAAAGGACTGTGGATGAGAAGGCAATCGTGCAGGTTATTAGAACTCTAGACGGGAACCTGGAGTCTATGAACGCTCTTGATGATTAATATATGTGGTGCTGCTCTTGCGTCGGTGGTGAGTCTTGGCATAGAGACGTGGGGTCGGTTGGTCGGGAGCGTGCTGGGTGGATTCGGAGGTGTGTTTGAGAGCAGCCCCAGCAGGTAGAGAGATAACTGTCGGTTTGCATGCAGGGGAGGACGGCTGTGTTCAGCGTTGGAAGGCTGGAGGGTTCGGAGCGCTCCGACGCTGGACTTTTGCTGCCGTCCTATTAGTCCTCCCTATCCTTCACCTCCGTGAAGGGCACTCGTATCTAATGTACCGGTTGCAGGGCTGCTCTGAAATACAGAAACACAGAAACTCTGTTTTTAGCCCTCACCATATTATATAATACAAATATACTGAAGAAGAAAAATTTAAACATTTATTTATTTTTTCATAAATGATTATTAAATATGATTATATAACTAATACAAATTTATTTTAATAATTTATTTTCATTAATATAACAACCTTAAACAAGGAATTTTTATTGTAAAGTTGCAAAAAAAGTTTTTTTTAAAAGTTATTTTAGCATAACTTAAATATAATTATTATTATTAACATTTTTAATACATTTTTGTTATGGTTAAAGTTGTAGTAATTGTGTTTTTTGTTTAATGTACATATATTTTTTATTTTAGTATATTATGTTTAGTATATATTATTTTATTATATTGAACTTAATGAAAATGAGAAATATTGCCTTGACAATAAGATTAGATAAAATAAGTTTATTTATTTTTTATATTTTATTTTATTCCAGTTGTGTATTTTGTGTATTTCAATGTGTATTTAATTTCAGGTAAAGAAAATGTTTTTATGTTTTCCGTTTCAGGTACCTTTAATAAACTTACCAAGGTTGCATCTGTTTGATAAATATACAGCAAAAACAGTAATATTATAAAATATTATTACAAATTTAAAGACATGTTTTCTATGATTATATTTTTTATTTATTCCTGCATGGCAAAGCTGAACTCTAACATTATACAGTAATTGTCTTCAATGCAATTTTTTCTGTTTATTGTGATCTTTGATTTATTAATAATAAATAGTTTTGATATTTTTATTCATGTTTATTTATTATACTTGATTATATTATAAATTATTATTTATTCCATTTATGGGAAAGCTAAATTGTAACATTATCTAGTAAATGTGTAATGCAATTTTTGTGTAAAATAAAAAATGATTATAAAGTATATATTATGTGTAAAAGTGCAATAGGGTGTTGCTGCAAGTCAATGGAATCCATCCTCAGGTTCCCCTATGCTCTGGTGCCTAGATCTGTCCAGAATTCTTTCTGACACCAACCAAAACAATCAAACTCTGCTGTGAAAGATGACTGAATACACAACAAAAGCTCCAGTGTGAAAGCAAAACTAAAAAACGTGCCGAAAATGCACATATCCAAAGCATCACCTTCACTGGAGAGGGGCAGCTGGCGCACCGGAGCAGTGGAAATGAACGTTTTGCCATTTGGAGTCCCTGCGGTGCCACACGCGAGTCTCCTCCGACTGGCTGCTGCGCGGCCGGCCCTGTCCATCCACAAACTGAGTGAGGCGGATGTAGGCGATGCAGGCGGCGTCTTCTCCGATCAGGTGCACGTGAGGGTTCAGGATGGTGGTGTGGATGGGCTTGCTGTTCTTAGAAAGCACTGCGGAGAGACACACCGAGAAAGATCATGTGCATGGTGCCACTAGTATTTCCTGTGACTTCTACGACACATAAATTATTTAGTATTTTTTTTTCTTGAACACACTTACAGTTCTCAAAGTAAAATCTGTGGAAGTCCATTCCCTCAACCAGGTTCCCCAAAGCCTCGGGTTCAAAGGATGTCAATCCAGGATCACAGATTTTCCTGCAACAATGATGCCATTGTGCATTATTATTTAGGTAGCTGCTATAAACACGGTTATTTCATCTTACTCTTAATAAAACTGTTGCTCCACATGAGCAGAACTGACTGTAGAAGTAGGCTGCTATAGTACTCTTATATTTGTACAATAAAATATGCACATGTTGGGTCAAAGTGTTTTGTGTCTGCAAAAAAATAAAACATATCAGTGTTTCTGTAACATACGCATAGGCGTCAAAGTCTCCATTATTGATGGCTTCTATCAGCTGCTCCGTGATCTTGATGATTTCCTGTTTGCGTGCTGCAAGTGAAAACATGGACACAGGTGAATACACACATACAGTTCATGCTAAGCAGTTGACTTGCCCACCTTTTTTATTTTTTATTTCCACTCAAAATTATGATTATTTAAAAAAAAGTTATTGGAATATTTTAATCTTTACATTAAAAGACCTAAAATGGACCAAACAATAAATCACAGCCTTTAAAAAAGCTTAGGTCCAAGGTTTTTTTTGGTCAACAATTTATATTTTGTATTAAAAAATAAAGTCATATCGTAAAATATTTAATTCAAAAAAATTTTTTTAAATGTAATTTATTCCTGTGACACAAAGCTGAATTTTCAGGATCATCTGCAGTCTGTAGTGTCACATGATCTTTCAGAAATCATTCTATGTCGTCGATTTGCTGCTCAAGAAACATTTCTTATATTATCAATGCTTAAAAGAACTGTGCAAATATTTTTGTGCAAATAATGACGCATCTTTTTCCGGATTTTTTAACAGATGAAGTTCAAAAGCGTCCTTGCTGAATAAAATGATTGAATCCCAAAAAATCTTATAAACAAACGTTTTTACAGAAGAACATGTTCCGCCCCAACTTCATGTCTCAACAGGAAATACATCAGCCTAGGAAAGCAAATTTTGCATTCAGTAATTTTTTAAAACTATAAGAGCCAAAGCTTGGCTAACTGTTCCTCATTGCTGTAAATGACATGAACAGACAGATGTCAACCTCAACCTTAAGAGGTAACGTCCTGGAAGACCAAAGGTCCCACCCTCCTGACTCCAGACCAAGATTTAACACACACCAGCTCTGCTGTGGACTTACCTAGTTTCTCAGTCATGATCTTCAGTCTAGACCTTCATCCATTCCTCCTCAATACTCGGACTAAACATTCTCTCCTGAAGAAGTTTGTTCGCTCACACATGCACAGACTCACAAAAATACTCCTCCTTCATCTAATCAACATCTCCACCACTTTCTTCCTCTTCGTCTTCTTTCTTTTCCTTGTTAACCACATGGAGCTAGTCAAGCTATTCCTGGATGCTTAGATACGGCTTACTTCACGTTTCCTCACCCTCTCTCACTCCCTCCCTCCCTTCACTGCTTCCTGCTCCACTTTAGAGGAGCTTAGTGACCCGGACACGTCCTTCAGTTTCTCCTTATCAATCTGACACCGCAGGCCTGATCTAAAGTGTCTGACTGTGGCTTCAGCTTTGATAAATGTCCCACTTCCATCAAGCGGATTTGTATGGAAGTGCATTAAAGATCTGTCACAAACTAGACTCAGTAAATGTCACTTCAGACGCTTAAATGCTGCATTTTATCAGGGAAAACTGCCTTCTGCTACTTCCTCATGTCATATGTTGGTTACAGGGTTGATGGAAATTCAGCTCCAGACTGTCCAGGGCCTGATATACTCATGAAGCAGTTCTTTTTTTATTTCTCGCTGTAGTGGTAAAATATTTTTTGATATAACAGAGCAGCAGTATACTGTCCAACACCAAATACTGCTGTGCACAGAGTTTCAATGAATATAAATGTGTTGTGGACTCAACAACAAACACGACAAGCATTTTAACATAGCGATGTGGATATGTTTGTACCAGATCTGCAAATTGGGAAGTCTAGTCACATCACAATTTTTTATATAGCCCTTTATAGTAGTGGTCAGCTGATATATCAGCCGATATTTTAAATTTTTTCATTATCTGCATGACCACAAAGTTTTCTGTTTGGAGATGTGTCCAAAGCATACTTTTATTTTAACAGAGCACGGGACTTTTATTTTGACAGCTCTTATCTTTTTGAATAGGGAAACATCAAATTCTCCAAAACTGTTCGCCAAGCTTAAGATTTCTCAGCTAGACCAGCCAATGCGCATGCACAAAAAATATATTTTTTTAAGTATGTGAAATATTTAAAGTTTGCCGCATAGAATCCTTAAAATACGTTCAAGAGTTTTACACACCGCTCTGTAATTGTGGTGACATTTCCACGCCCTGAAACGTGACACTAAACGAAAAGAACTGATTGGTTGTTTGACATGTCGGTCAAACGGCCTCATGGGCAGGGCGCCTTGGCCAATGAACGCTACCATGGATTCCAGACCTACTGTCATCAGTCTGAAGGACTGGCCACGTGAGACTAGTGACTAACTGACTTTACTAAGCAGGGATTGGCTCTTTTGCTCAGAAGGTGGGTTTTCGTTTGCTAGAGCAGCCATACCAAGCGTCATATTTTTCCTCATTCAAGCCTATACGAGTGACACATTTTGGGTATACCAAAGTCTTTGTCAGAGTGCATGGAACTCCCATTCTCCATCTTCTGTAATATACTGTCTATATTTAACAGTTGTAATAATTAATTCTAGACAGAAGAGCTGTTAAACAAAGCCAGATGTTTTAAACTCCCAGACAATTTTTTTGTTTCGTTCAAAGTATTTCAGGTCCTTTAAAGTGTACTGTGGACTTGACCTTATGCTGTAAGCACACACACACTATATACTCACTCTGTGCAGGCACAGAGGGAGGTGGGGGCGGGGGGGAGGAGGTTTGGGGAGGGGGCACTGAGGTTCTAGAGGAAGTCGTCTCCGTCTGAGGGACAGGTGCACGGCCCACACTGCTCACCAGATCTGTGAACCGGGCTGAGCGGGTTGGGAAAGGGAAGAATGATTTGACCAACCACGAGAGACAGAGAGATGGACAACATGTGAAGAGATGAAAAGGCAGTAACATCAGACATATGACAAGATGCATGGCGCAGTCGTTTCTGACAGGATATGCATCAATAGCAAGGGTCAATGGTCAACACTTGGGCCAACAGATGGTACACAAACAGGGTCCAACATTAAAAGTGCACATTTTCTGCACGTTAAACACCTAAGGAAATGAGTAATACTGTACATCATGTACATTCACATTATAATTTTAACAGTGGCCTAGAAAAAGTTTTAATAGAAATGGGTCGGGCTCATGGGGCCGGACATATTAATATCATACAGTATGACTACCAGAATACTGTTCACTCTGTCTATAATAACGATAATTCTTAATAATTCAATTTAGCTTCGGCTCTTCAACTTATTAACCCTGTTACTGGAAACCAAGAGCTTAAAAATTACTTTATTATTAAATTAGTATTTAATAATTAGTAAATATTATTAGTACTTTGAACTGCAATTTCCTTGAAGATGTGTATATGTGTGTAAGATGCTGTTTTTGTTTTTAGGGTGACTCTTTAACATTCTGTCATGGGTCTACAGATGAAAAACAGACTTTTTGGCTAACTCTAGCATATTTACAGTCATGTTTTTTATGTGTGTTACCACTGTAAAAAGCTAAAACCATTAAAACCAGTCCTTTAAATCAATTGAAAAAAAAATTATTTTACTATTATTTATTACATATTATTATTATATTTACTACTTAAATACTACTTTTTTATTATTATTATTAATATTAAAATAATAAATAATTATTAATTTAGCTAAATTATGTAATAAGTTAATACATTTAAATACTAGATTATTCTTTAAATAATTAAAATGAATAACAAATTATTAGAAAGAAATTAATATTTCAAGCAAAAAATAATATTTCATATTATTTCAGGTAAAGCCTAAATGCAAAAATCTATTAATTTAAAGCTAAATTATGAAATTAATAATGAAGTCAATAAAATATATTAATCATTTATTATAACTTATTAAATTAAGTTAAATTAATACTGAAAAGTATAAAAATGATTCTATAATATATATATATATATACACTTAAATAAATTAATTTAAGATCAAATTAAAAATTATTTTAAAAGATTATTATTATATAGTTATTGTGTTGATTGGTTTTAATTTCCAGAGGTAATTCTTTTTATATGTTGATAACAAATATAACAAAAAACAACTAGAATTATAGGATTAATAATAATAATAATAATAATAATAATCATCATCATTAAATATATTCCAATTAATTAAAATGGATAGCTATTATTATAATTATTATAAATTATTAAATAACTTAACTAACACTTACTGATTCATTATTAAAAAATTAGTGCTGTCAAATGATTAATCGCGATTAATCGCATCCAAAATAA
>JAUMHQ010000065.1:14957637-14968532 GCA_032361165.1 Enteromius paludinosus | reverse complement strand
TAAAACCATTTCTGGGCATTTTTCCCCCTTACCTAAGCTACATACCTTCTATGTACATATCAGAGAACAATTTAAAAAATATTCTCTCAATGCATTCTATGGCACCTTTAATAAAAAACAATAATATGAAATGTGGCCTATGCAAGTTTTCTGAGATGTAACATTTTTAGAAATAATTACAATGCATCACATTGCACTGCTGGAAATTTGACATGATTTCTACATGGTTTAGGCTGGTCCAGATGGTTAGAATAAAGTTGACTTGGTCGGATATATTGATATAAGCTAGTAGATCACCCTACACCAGCAAAAACCATCTTTTTCAGCTTAAGATGCCTTGTTTTTTTTTCCAGGAGGCTGAACAAAAGGAATCAAAATGAGAAAAACAGGATTAAGCAAACAGTTAAAAAACCCTGTGCTTGGCTCATTGTTTTCTTAGAGAAAGTCGCGGTAGGAAAACAGAACTAGAGGAGACTCCTTATGGATCCACAGGAAGTACAGTCTCAGACAACAGCAAACAGAGATGCACACACAGAAGCAACAGCAATAACCAAAACACGCGAGACATTCTGTGCCACAGTCTAAAACAAACACACGGACTCAACCCTACAATAACGTCAACCCAGAAACACTACGACCCTCATCTGCGTCTGAGGAGTCATTTAAAGCCATCTGAGTCTTTAAATCAACCGTTTGACATTCGAGCGAGAGAAGAGTCAATATAGATCATACAGAGGAAGAGTAGATTTATTCAATATTGTGCATTAAATGACATAAAAGCCCAACAGGATGAGCAAATGAATGAATGTATAAACAAGAGTGAGATGAGAAAGGGATGAAGGGATAAAGAGATTAGGATTAAATATCATTCTCACCATGTACTGAACGGTGGAGCTGGATTTTCGTTTCTGGGTGGAAAAAGGGGTGATGGAGGGATGGAATGAGAGTGTTAAATACATGTTATGATGAAGGCTGAGATGAACATTAATGACACAGAATCAGACAGACGTATGACAGGCAGGAAAATTAGAGAAGGTGGCAAGAAAGTGAGTTTCGTCTGGTGGATAAAAAGAGTTTGGATGTGGTTTACTGTACAGAACAGTCCTTAAGGCTTTTTTTTTCACATTTTTATTTATTAAAACTAACATAAAGCATGTCTTGGAAAAGTCAGTCTTGGATGGTATTTATAGATTAATTAAAACTTAATAAAAAGTAGATTTGAGCCATTTCAAACAGTGAAGGCTGAGCGTCCCGTGTACATTTCAGTAAACTCCTCTTGCCATTCTGATTCTACTTCCTGTCTTGTGATGGATCTGTAGTGTGTTTCCGGCTGAGCTGGTGTTTGTGTGGGTCTGGAAGAGTTAACCCCGCTCTTCTCACAGTGATGCTGTTCATCGCACTGCAGCACCAAAGACAAGACAGCGAGAAAACCAGAGCGCAGAAAAAGGAGGGAAATGGAGAATGGAGGAGTGTGGCAAGCCAGTTGCTAAGCAATGAGTGAGGTGCAGTGGAAGCGTCTATTTCTGTCTCCCGGCTCCCAGAGTTCAAACCACCGGCTATTCCTGGAGCGAGAGCCACATTCCCTCCCACCGCTGCTCTCACGCTTGCTCCGGATCGGGATGATAGCGGATCTGGAGTGAGGTGTGGGAGGAGGAATCATGGAATGATTGGCGGTGAGAGACGGAAAGTGCTTCATTAGCTCGGCTGATGATGAAAGATCACACCTGCCCCAGCAGATAATCAGAGCGGTAGGAAAACGAGTGAACTTGTGGAGGAGATCCACTCAGCGGCTAACGGGAAGTGAACTCGGCTGAGGATGAGAACACAGTCTGACTGAAACGCTGATGTGGGCGGCGAACCGTGCTGATTCAGACTCAACCACAGTCAGATAGATAGTCAGAGATAGTCAAAACACAGCATCAGTGCATGCTAGTTACTACTCTACTGTTCAAAAGTTTGGGGTCAGTTAGATTTGTTAATTTAATGTTTTTAAAGAAATACTGTACATACTACTTAGTTCACACCTTCAAAAGCGACAAGAAATATACAACTTTACACATTTTTTTATATCAAACATATTGCATAAAATAATGACATTTTTTAATTCAGTAAAAAATGTTTTAAAAAATGTTAAATCGTAAAAAGATTTCAAAATTAATTCGAAAATTAAAAAGTAAAACAATAAATAAGTTAAATGAGTCAAACGGAAAATAATGGTAAACATTCTATTCATTTTCAAATTAAACAAGAATTTTTTTTTTTAAATATATAAATAAAAAAAATATGTGTGTGTGTATATATATATATGTAACTGCTAAAACTGACAGAAACACGCAACAAAATGAAAAATGTTTTTCTAAAATTAAAACAGAGAATAATTATAAAAACTGCTTCGAAATATCTCAAATATCTTTATTTTTGCTTAAACAAATGTTGCTTTGGTGAGCATAAAAACATCTTTTAAAACCATTAATCATCTTACCACCCCAAACTTTTCAAGTATAGTATATCAATATTGGTGTTCTGTTTCTTGCAATAAAATAATGGAAGCATATTATATTGTTTTTTTTCGTCAATACAAAAAGACTAAAACTTACACTTTACATATAACATGTTTATTCCTTATATCGATTTAAAGGGGCAGTGCACCTAAAAATAAAAATCCGAGCACGCTGTGAATCTCAAGTTTAAGCGAAATCGCTCTACTGTGCAAATTTAAGGCGTCATCTTTGAGATTCATTTATTCAGGAATAAAGGCTCGTGACATCAGCGCGGGACAGAGCCGCAGAACTTTCCTTGGAGTGCTTTTTAGCGTCGACCTCATAAAAACTTGCATGCTAAAAGATTACGTAACGTATGATTAATGCTCGGTACGGAGGGGATTATTCTCTAGATTAGACTCCACATCCAATCCCTAATAGAGAGCAGTCACAGTTTCATTTCTAATTCAGCGGTGCAATAGAGGTGAAAGCCGACCTTTTTACTCTGTCTGAGAGGATTATATGTTATCAGAACAAATGAACCTGCAAGTGCACTCTCTCTAACAGCTCATTACGGGTCGGAGGTCAACATCTGTGTGCGTTCACCTGATGCCGCGTGACGCACGCCGGGCACAACCAACAATAACCGAAGCACTATGGGTAAACTATGCAGAGATAATAATGAGATAAGACGCAGAAATGAAAGAAAGCTTAAGGTTGGGCGCACAAGCTTATGCTAGGGCTGGACAGTATAATGCAGCGATGGCAAGAATGGGTCAGTTGCTAAAGATTTTGCTACATTGTTTCTTTAGTAGTATATCTGTGGTGCAATTGAAATAATTCTGACATGTGTAAGTTGTTTAAAGTTGCAACCAGAGTTTTGTTAACTATTAAAAACCATTGTTGTAAACAGAATTAAAGTTGAAATAGAATATAAATGTGAGATGAAACACAAAAAAATAAGAAATGCTGAAATAAGAAATGCTCAAATAAAATTATATATATATATATATATATATATAAATAAATGAAATAAGCTGAAAATAAAAATAAATAATTAAAACATTTAAATGTTGCCTTGGCAAGTACAACATTTCTAAAACTGAAATAAACAAACTGAAGCTGAACAAAACTATTAAATGAAAATTAGACATGTTACATACATTTCTAAAACTAAAAATGCTAAATTTAAATGTTTAAAAAACAAAAAAATTAATAATCACAATAATAAGTTAAATCATAAATTATTAATTTAATTCAACATATTAATAATAACCATAACCAATAATTGCAAAAAATAAAAACATAGCCCAAACCTTTTTTCTACACTTATAAATGCATAGACAGCCTATAAATAATACCAAAATAACACTGGTTGCAACAAATCCAATCATGTTTATATGTATTACTGCTTTAACTTGTTTCATAATCATCAAAAAAATTAAATAAATTAAATGACTTTTGCATCAATCGAGCTCCAAAAAAAACTAGATTCTTGTAAACCATTTCATTCACTGAATAATCCAAAAATAGGTATAGGTAAGTAGTTATGTAATACACAACATTTTAAGACTGAGTTTTTGATTACCATAATATAATATTATTCATATCATGAAATAAAAAAAACTATCCCACTCATTGTCCTGCTTACTTAGAGAAGAACCAGTAAATCTAATCTTGCAGAAAAGACACAAACACACACTGCTAGAAAGGACAGAACATGAAGACAAACAATGCAAACGCAAACACACAGATCTGCTTGAGATCAGACACACAGTGGACAGAAAATCTTCCACTAAAAAAAACAAGAAACGGTAAGGAATCCCTCTCCTCTATGGGAAACTGTGATTGTGGATGTGAATAGAAGAGGTACGAAAAAGAAGAGAAAGAAATGAACGTGGGTCTTACCTTGACATCGGCCTTCTTGTTGAGCAGGCTCTTGGCTGCTGTAGATGGGGAGAGAGGAAGCGTAAACATCAGCACGCTGGGATGAGAACAACAGTCAACATTACCGGAGCGCTAATGGTGCTCGGCCAAACATGTAACATAACCGTCCGAGCCAGCCGGGGAAATCCCTCCCGCCCCGCGTCCAGAGGATTACAGCAGTCTAGCACACTCTACATGTGGAGCGCATGTCCGCACGCGCATCACCAGTGCGGCCCACAGTCAAACCTGATCAAATTAATCACCGAATGTGACCGAAACATCCCGTCCAGGAGTGAGGGGTTAGTGACTGACATGCACACGCAGGGGATGCGCTGGTGCACATGCAGAAGAGTGCAATCACACACACACACACACAGTTACCTGGCTAAATGAAGATGTAGCATTGACTTCTGTTGTTTTTATATCATGCAAATTAATTGCTAATATATATCCGCAGAACAAGGTCACTTTTCTTTGCATTAGATATTAAGATTTTTTAGATTTTGACTTGTTTTGTTCTAAGCATGAATCAAAGTAAATTACCTGTGCTTTATGCTTTAAACAAGATGAAAGTAAATGCATAAGGCAACAGGTATTCATATACATTTACACTATTACTGTGGTTTAGAATAACTTCTTTAAAAATATATTTAATTTGTTTTTTACTTGTTACTGTGAAAACAATAGCATAGACTTATTTTACTTTAAAGCAAATTAAAAGCTAGTAAAGAGCCATAAATCAAGTCAAATTGCAAAATATTTTGATATATTTCTGTCCTTGGTTTTAAGCATAAAGATAACAAAACAAACTGAGCTTTATACTACAATATATATAATAATGTTACTTTTTTTTTTAGACATTTATTTTTTGTCCAGAACTTCTTTTACATTTCTTAATCCTAATTCTACCCATAAAATTTTTTTTTTCAAATTTTTTTAAACAGAGAACAAACTGCTGTACAAAAGTCTGGTGTCTTTATAATATATATAATTTAAAAGATCTCTTATACTCACCAAGGATGCATTTATCTGATACAAATACAGTGAAATGTTTCTAAACAATGATATTACAATTATAGAAATTATATTAAAATTTCTAAAATGTTAAAATATTATAAAACGTAATTTATTCTTCTGATGCAAAGCTGAATTTTCAGCATCATAACTTCAGTGTCACATGATCATCAGAAATCATTCCAATGTGCTAATTTCTTGCTCAAGATCAGATTAAAAGCCTTTTTCAATTTAATGCATTTATTTAAAAAGAATAACTGACCCTTGACATTTTAAACGGTAGTGTACATGATTCACTTCGCGTCTGAAACATTTTTATAACTTCCAAAAGGCAAGTTTTGTCAGATTCAGTTAACTTCTATCCCAAAGTACAGCTAAATAAATCCACAAACTCACGCACACCGCAACTGAAGTATGATACATTCAAATGTCCCGGCAAGGACCTGCAAAATGTTCTTGCCATAAATGAGAATCTTGAAGCTTGTCCGAGTGAATAAAGACAATTCTCATCAAACTAAATGGAGCTGGCAAATCCTATATTCACTTTAAATCTTTACAGCCATGGCAACACAGAAGGAAATATTCTTAGTGTTTCTACGGCGCTAAAGACCCCTGACTTCATTAATCCGTGCAGATAAGACGAAGGTGTTGTGTGGAGGGAGGGTCGAGAAAGACAGAAAAAGAGAGAGAATCTTACCTTGACACAAATGTTAGAGGCAGAGAGGAATGGAGAGAAGGAGAGATTAAGAAAGAGTAGATTAAGAGAGAGAGATCAGCAGGGGTTCATCTGGACGAGGGCAGGGGGTTCAAATGTGTGTTTCTTAACTAACGTATAAACAAGGTTTCTGTTCCATTCTTTGGTTTTATTTTATAATGGTTATCTTGTGCCATCACACACTTGTAGTGACACCTAGAGGTGACAACATTCTTCTAAAACACCTGAGACACACACACACAAAACACTGCAAAGAGGTGGAGGACAAACGCAGAGATGGCCATCTGTTGGGGGGATCTGCAAAATAGATCAAAACAAAATATTCTGACTCCAACCAAACTAAATTCAAAACGTGCAACTGTGTTCGAATAATTATCAAACAAGCATAAAACACCTAGACTTGTCTTGGACTGGAATGAAAGTGTCTGGAATACTAAAGACTATATTTAATGGATTGAATCTGAATAATTCTTGATTCAGATTGAATCTGAAGTTTTAATGTATACTGTATAAATTTTTAATGCCACCCAAAAATGCATATCATTTTTACTCGCCCTCAGATTGTTCTAAAGCTGTTTGGATTTCTTAGATGATATTTTGAGGAATGTGGTCAGACCTGTATGACCTATGGAAGTCAATGGGACCCAAACACACTTGACTTAAATAATATGGAAGTCAATGGAACTCAAAAGAGTTAGACATGCAAGTTGGAGCTAAACTCTGCCGGACACTGGCCCTCCAGGATCAAGTTTGATGACCACTGACGTAGGTCATACAGGTTTGGTTCGAGAGCAAGTATGATGAAATTCAACTTCATTTTTGAATGGACCACTTAGAAAATAAGCTGTGGCAGTCAACAACATCATACAGACATTAAAAATACACAAATAATATTAACTGAAAACCTGCTGCATAGATACTGCAACGAGCCAAGAGTAAAAGTGGCAGATCACCGCAAACAATCCTAGAATGAACATTGAACCCCCTTTCCTGAACACACAGGTTTAAGACGCATGCACTCGGAGCAGATCGGATCAGATCATATCAGGCTTCTCCTGCATCAGGAGACATGCGTGTGCTCTCGTGCAACGTTCAGTCATCAGCAGGCAGGCAAAAGAAAGAGAGAGAAACCTACAATTAAGAGATCTGACACAAAATAGAAACCCAAGGGAGGAAGAAAGAGGCAGAACACTGAAGAATGGCAAATCTGCAAAGGGAAGGATGGAGCAAGCGGAGAGGTGGAGGAGAGAGAATGAGAGAGAATAAAGGGACCCTGATGGAAAATCCAGCTAAAACCAACTGCGGATATGGGCACTTTACATCTGACTGGCCTCCTAGTGCGCTATTTATATTCAGGATACATTGATTAGATATACCAGGACATAATCATCACATTAAAACAAATGACTGCAGTTGGTCACTTTAAATGTGACTCAGATGGTCTAAATCTGCAGTCACACTAGACATACACACTTCTATTCAGATGCATGCGTGAACAGAAACAATGATAATTCAGCTTATGCAACACTAGACCTTCTGCAGATAATCCACATACAGAGACTATACTGGTCTAACCTTCATATTTAATGACATTCACTGGTCTAGATCGATTGTGGGGCATGCTTTTGATCTGGTAGGCGATTATGGTCAAGCTGGTTAGAACTGGTAACCGCTTTAGACAACAAACCAGCAACCACATACAAAAAAAAAAAAGAACCACATACAAACTGATATGACCTGGATTTTCCAGCAGGGGAGAGAAACAGAGATGATTCTGTGGGGTGTTCACACTGACTGTGATTTGCACTGCATTATTTTCACTGCAATCATAACTGCTAAACATAAACTTTTTTAATGTAAATAGAGCAGAAACTACCAATAGAAATCAACAATTTTTTTAATACATTTTAAATACATTTAGCTGATACTTTTACCCTAGTGTCTATTTAATAAAAAACAGTAAAAATAGCAATATTTTGAAATTATATTACAATTTTCAATAACAGGTTTCTATTTGAATATATTTTAAAATGTAATTTATTCCTGTTAGGCCAAGTCAAATTTTCAGCTTCATACATGTATACGCTGATTTGCTGAATGAAACATTTCTTATTATTATCAATGTTTAAGACCTTTGAGCTGCTGCTTATTTTTGAGTAAACTGTGATACGTTTATTTTACAGGGGGAAAAAAAGCATTTATTTGATATAAAAATACTTTGCAACATTATAAATATATTTACTCTCGCTTAAGATCAACTTGATGCGTCTAAGATAAACAAACATTTTAAAAATGACAAAAATATTAGTTATAAAAATGTATATCAAAGGTATATATTTTAATAAATCCCCCATTTTAGAAACTGAACCCATGCACAGCTGATCTAATACAAACTGTGCATTTAAAATCAGTTCCTTTCGTGCATTAATTTTCATTAATCATGCTCATGATTTAATGCATTATGCACAGCAGCGACTACGACACTTTCTTCTCCAGAATTCAAATGTTCAGCTGCAAGAAAAGCAATCGAATCAGATATTTATAAACTACTGTACTTCTCAGGGCAATATGAACAACTGCAGCGATGCATATTACAGCCAGTGTGAACACGGCTTTATGAAAACTGCAAGAGAGAGAGATAAAGATGAAAAAGAGAGATACTGTAGAACTGAAGGACTAAAGAAAGAGAGATCTAACGGCCATTCCCAAAGTCAGCCAGCGGCGTCTGCAGTGCTGAACACGAGACCGCTGTAACCGCGTCATGCTCCATGCTGAATATGAATCATGAGGAGGAGAACATGAAGCAGAGATGGATGGGGTGAGACGTGAGGGGACGGGGGCTACCTTGTTCCACCAGACTGGCGGTGGTACCGGCCGCAGCGGCGGCTGCAGAGACTGAGGCGGGAGCCGTGGTCTGCCTGCCCACTGCCAGACACACACAGACACACACATATGCCCATCGTGCCATAGACTACTGGTTCTCAACTGGTTTTGCCAGCACAGCACCATCACGGCACAGAAAATAAAGAAAAAGTTCCTAAATAGCCAGTTCCACACTGTGTTACCAGACGACAAAAGGCAACTTTTCCATAGTTTTAGTCCTTTGCAGCAACAAACTTTTTACAATAATGTACTTTATTATTAAAAGCATCTAAGATGATTTGAAATATCATTCTGTATGACCTTTATAACAAATCCTGCTGACGTACACGCATCAGTCTTGAAAAAAGGATTTTTCTTTTTGTGACTTTTTTATTATTATTTAAACATTATATTATATAAACATTAGATTACTTCCATGCTCTTGATTAAATAATTTGAAACTTTTAAGTTTAGTTGATAGTCATTTCATTTGATTTATTCATTATATTATGCATAACTGATATTAAGAATTGGTTTCTAAACTCACAATCTCATAATAACTTTATTTGAAAGTAAAAATAACTATATCGTAATATACATAGCTATCAAGAAACCACAGAAACCAAGAATGCATGGTTTAAAAAAAAAGATCAAATCTCAAACTTCAATTAATATAAATTGAATCAAATTAAGATTTCACTGCGAATTTCAGCACTCTGCAAAAATATTTCCTGAATAATATCAAAAACCTATGAATCGCAGTATAAATTGATTCACTGTCTACCCAAAGATTCATATTTGTAATATTCAGTTTATATTAACTATATCCTTCATGCATTAAACATAAGCAATTAAACCCATATAAATACAGTTTTTATAATCCATACGAATTTGAAACTGCTATTTTGCATGTTTTTTTTTGTTTTTTTTGCTCTTTATGAAATTATATAAATGGAGTTAATTGAGTTAGCTCTGGAGTTAATCAATCATAAACTAAACCCAAAACTGAACAGGGTTGGATTTGGTTGTTTTTGTCAACTCTAAACAGACTCTGAAACTCAGAGTAGGTGATACTAAACCTGTCCATGTTGACTGATTTGTCTACTTTTAACTTCTACCAAGTGACAGAAGAATTTACACCAAAATACCACAAACATACAGCCTTTGCACATAATAATCAATTTTAGGTCACGGCACACCAGTTGAGAACCACTGCTGTAGACATTGAGAGAGAAACCAAAGGATAGAGCAGTCTGTTAGCGTGGAGAGAGTTAGCTGGAAACACAAGCCGCTGTCTGCAACCAGAGAGGGATTTTGAGAGTCCATTACAGTAGGTGGTGTAATCATATAATAAAGTTTCCCCTGTCACTCTGGAATAAAGAAAAGGCTCATTTTCTTGTCAAGCGCTCCTCGGGGAGCCACTCTCTCCTATCAGTGGAGAACGTGCCAATCTATTCTATGGCAAAACAGAGCAAAGCATTTATTTGGGGGTTGAAGTTTTGTTGTTGTGAGAAGGCAGAAGAAATCCAGCGGGAAAATGTGACAGAATGACAGAGACGACGTAAACATGAAAAAAGCTCTGATCAGACGTTAAAGGGGCTATATTGTAGAAAACATGAATTTACTTGTTCTTCTGTGGGTGAATGTTAATCTGCAATAACATTCACCCACATTTACTAACTAACCAAATGACTCTTTTTTTTTTTTTTTTTAATGATTCAGTCTAGAAGACTCATTGAGCTTTGATTCACTAAATGGTTACTAAAATAACACTGCAGTATGTTACTAAATGGATGTTTATATATGTAGCTGAAGGTACGTGTTAAAGGGATAGTTCACCCAAAAATGAAAAATTGATGTTTATTTACTTACCCCCATGGCATCCAAGATGTAGGTGA
>JAUMHQ010000065.1:14909544-14921276 GCA_032361165.1 Enteromius paludinosus | reverse complement strand
CTTACATTGAATGACTACCAGACTGCCACGGTTAAAGTTAAAAATCTTCGTTTGTGTTCTGCTGAGGAAACAAAGTGACCTACATCTTGGATGCCATGGGGGCAAGCTAATCAACATCAAATATTCATTTTGGAACTATCACTTTAACATGAAACTGTGCACGCTGCGTTTATATTCTGCCTTCAGAATGTCACGTGTCATCTGTTTAGACCCTCATTCTGATGGCACCCATTCACTGCAGAGGATCCGTGTGAACAAGTGATGTAATGCTGCATTTCTCCAAATCTATTCTGATGAAGAAACAAGCTCATCTACATCTTGGATAACCTGAGGGCGAGTAAAGTTTTCGTTTTTGGGTGAGCTATTCTAAGTATCCTTAGGCTGAACATCTTTTATGTTCCAGACCAGTTATGAAGCAAAATAACAATTTCCATTGCTTGCTCACAATCTCATGGCTCTGTGGTTTCCCCTGGAGTTTTTGGTGGTAATCAAATGACAGGCGGTCCAGCACGGCATGCTCCTCTTCATCTACGGTTGCCATAGAGCGTTCTCGGTTGATCTGGTTCACATCGATCTCGGCCTCACCCTTCAACACCGCACTCCACCAAACCTCCCCGGTTTTACTGAGGGACAGCTGGAGGAAAACAGTAGTTCAGTTGCAGTACTAAAATCACTAACTGGAATTAAAATAAACAACAACTAAACCTGAATAAGATCACATTCAATAGACAATATGAAATCAAAACTATAATAGTGTATAAATAATACTAAAACAACACTAATACAAAAAACAAACAAACATTCTGTAACTGTTAACATGAAATGAATGCAGTCTCGAAATGGTCTAGCAGCATTTTAGATACACCATTCAGAAATAATGTGTACCAGAACGCATTGGCCGGGCTCCAGGCTCCACAGGGAATTTTCAGTGTTAATTTTGTGGGTGAATTCTCCCTGCATCAGGACTCTCTGTGATCCTCCCTCGTTCACAGCCACACGGACCCTCCCCGGCTGCAGATCCACAGACACCTGCACCCAAAGATGGAACAGAATGCAGACTCTTATCAAATTAGCTTTGCAGTAATACTTAAAGATGGAGGTGAGGATTCTACCCAACTAACACTGATCCAATCAGATCAGGCAGCAGGTTACACACACCTGTCGGCCTTTAACGATGTTAGGCTGCACATGCACTCGAACTTCCACGTCCGAGAAATCCTGCGACCAGGTGTACTTTTCTCTAACGGCACCATTGTAACTGTCTGCATTCGATTGAAAACCGTCTTGTCCACTGGAAATTTGAAACAGAACTTGTTAATGGGTCAAAACAATCCACAAACTTCTGATTTCAGAAAGTTTTTTTAACGATTTGGAAATATGTCTCTCGCCTCATTAAAGCTGCGTTTATTTAATTAAAAATACAATAAAAACAGATATATTGTAAAAAATTATTACAATTTAAAATAACCGTTTTCTATTTAAACACATTTTTTATATTTTTGTGGGAACTGCAATATTCTTTGATAAATAGAAAGTTTCAAGAACAACATTCATCAGAGTAATTTTTTAAATATTATAAATGCATTAACTGTCACTCTTGTTTAATTTAATGTGCTCGCACTGAATAAAAGTACTAGTTTCTTAAAAAAAAAAAAAAAAAAAAAATTCACTGACCCCAAAAAGTTTGGACAGTAGAATTTTTTTTTTGTTTTTATATATTCTTTGAGCAAATGATTTAATAATCAAGCATACACTTTGGGTGTGTTAGAATCGGAGTCTGATGGCGCTGCGGCTCCTGCTGTCAGTGCGTCTCCTGAAGTCTCTGCAGCGCTGCTCTGAGCCTCTCCATGTGTCTCTATGCTCTGTGCTGATGGAGCTGGGACAGGTGTGGGCTCTTCTGTGCTCCTCATCTCCTCCACAGGAGCTTCAGCCTCCTGTTCTGACTGAACCTCCAGCTCCTGCACTGCCGGAGGAGCAGCTTTATTACCCTCCGCCACCCTCGCTGCCCTCTCTCTGTCCTGCTCCGCGAGACTCTCAAATAACTTAAATGTCTGATGGAATAAAAATGACAGTTAATACAAATCACAAGTTTGTTATAGCAACTACAAAGTGTCATAAGAAAACAATATATGCAAATAACTTAATCATTATAAATAATATGATTATTTTTATTTAATAAATTATAGTTTAATTAAATAAATTCAATTATTTTAAAGACCCTTGCAGCAATTATAAAGTGGCATAATATAAATAAAATTAAAGTCTACTTTAATAATGTAATATTATTATTTTAATTGATAAATTATTTTTAATAATTATTAAGACACAGTCAAGAAAGAACAAAAAAAAGTGTATATATATTATTTTTTAAATTAATGAATTATTTTAAAGACAATATTGCACCAACAGTTGCATGTTGTAAATATTATGATTGTTTTTATTTATTTAATGAATTATTATTTTGATACATTTACTACCGTCACAAATGTCTAAAACGCTGACATGGCTAGGTGTCACACATTAAAAGCAAAACAAGACAATGCCATGTACCAACACAGAAGAACCATGGTACTATTTGAAATAAGTTAAATATCATAGTACATGAATTATAATTTTTTTAAATCACAATATCTTTAATTCTAGGGGATAACTGCATTCATGGAGTTGTTGCCCTACATCATATTTGTCAACAGTATGATGATGTCAGGTCTGGGGGCGGGGCCAGCGCGTTAACAGCGTTAATATTTTGATCGAGATATATTAAGTGATTAATGTAACGGGTTAAACTGACAGTCCTAAGAATAATCATTCAGTATCACGGTATTCCCAGCCCATGCCATCACTGCACCACGTTACTGCCACTTTGTTTTTTCTAAATTATCCTCGGTCCTGGAGGACGGTGTCCTGTAGAGTTTAGCTCCAAATCGCCTCAACACACCTGGATGTAAGTATTTAACATGCCTAGTAAGAGCTTGATTCAGATGTGTTTGATTAGGGTTGGAGCTAAACTCTGCAGGACACTGGCCCTCCAGGTCCTGCTTTACGTTAAAGGATCAAAACAAAAGTCAGTACCTTGAACACCATTTTTTCAGCTACTCCGGGCGGGAAGCCCATACGGTCCTGCGGGCCGGAGAGGAGGCGATAGAAGTCTGTCTTTCTATAGAGGAACCCAAAATAAACCTGCAGGAAATTCTGAATGTTTCCAACATGCTGCAGGATCCCTAACAGCGCGTTATCATACAGCTCAGTCATTTCCACCGGAGAAGACATGGCTGTGCAGCTCAGCGGGATCAAATCTGACCGAGGGCTGTTTAATTTAGGCCCTTATTGATGGAAAACAAACGCGAAGTAACAGATAGCCAGCAGAAAACTTGGGCAAGAGCACTGCAACAACATACAACAGATCTTTCGAGATTGGGCAGCTGCTACGGAACTTCCTGTTCACTCGGTACAAATTAAAGGTCTGGCCAAAAATCCATTACTTGAAAATATTTTTTGTTTTATTACGTTTATTAAATACACATAATTACAATACACGACATATTGAATTTTATATTACAATAATTTGGATGAAAACATTATTTTCAATCTTAATTTATGACATATTACACGGCATGAAATATAACTCCTGTGCGGCAGGTGGCAGTAAGGCGCTCTTGACGGCTGACGGCCTTGGCTTGTGCAAAAGCATGGCGGCGTCCTTGGTCAGACAGACAAAATTGTTGTCGGTAAGATTTAATAAGACTTTTTTGTTGGTGCTGTTTTAACTAATGACACGTTTCTAATCGAGAGGATCTTTCCATGCTACGTTACTGACGCAGAAGCGGTCTGATATATAGATCAGATAAACAGATGGGCATAATAATAAGCAGCAAATATAACTTAATATATCAAATGTTCTGTTTTCGTAGATCGTGAGCAGCCAGTTAAATTCTGCGGCATGTTTCAGGAACATTCACTGCACTGCAGCTTGTTTGAAGGTATGTGATCAAACTCCAGCGTTTCAGTCAGTTTATAACGTGACATTTGTGTATTTTGTTTATACAAGCACATTGAATTTATCCTGTGTATCTATTTTTTCTAAATATAGTTAAACGGGGATACATGGCTAAACAACATTTTTAACGTTTTCATTTTACAGCTTTAAATTATAATTTATTTATTTACAGGTCAAAGATGAAAAAGGGTTTAACCAAAAAAATAGTGTAATACTGCTTTAAATTGTTGTTGTTCTTTATTCTTTTATATATTTTAATATATGCAAGCCAGAATAAGCGTGTGGTTGGAATATATACATAAATATTATGTCATTTTGACATTTTATTCTACAAAAACGTATTTGAAACCTTAAAATTAGTCACTTTACTTACATTTAAAATGCATTCTATGGACATAAAATCACTTTTCTTTGAATTTCTGTTAATGTGGACATCGTAACCTCTTTGACCCTTACATATGTTCTATTTAATGCATATAATTAGTTTTTATAGTATTCATTTGAACTTTAAAATCAGTATTAAACATACCTCACTTGACCCATATTTACACTATGCATACTAAAATGATCAAGTAGCAGACCAATTAAAAAGCAATCCTGATGTTAAGACATGTCACAAATGTAAAACTCCAGAATAGATAAAAGAACAATTCGACATGTAAAGCACAGAACATATTAATATTAGTGAAATCTATTTACACGACTGCAACAGAAACATTTTTAGGGTTAAAGAGTTTGAGAAATTTAATTTGTGATTTCGTATTTATAAAGGATAAATACAATATCATGAAGTATGGATATTATATAGTAGCTGTCAAATTTAATTCCACATCAGAATATTAAAAGTCATTGAAAAATGACTTTAGTAGTAGACAAAATCCTTTAAAAAACAAAGCCTGGACATGAAATATTAAATTAAATCAGTATTTTTCACTCCGAGGATCTGTCTTGTCTTTAACAGAGCCGTGCAGCTCGTATTCGAGTGGGTAAAGGAGACCGGCCATTGACCTATGAGCAGGCGTATCACCCTCATGACATCGGCCACAGGAAGGGCTGGCTCTCACAACACACCAGTAAGTCACGTCCTCACTCTTTTACCTGTTGGATTCCCAGCGTTCCTGAAGCTATGTGGGATGGTAATAAAGACCATGTTGGCTCATTTAGCTGAAGTGCGTGCATCAATGATCTTTTCTACACGCCGCAGGTAATCTTCAGGGTGAAGATGGAGCGGCGGAGCGTGTGGTGGAGGACGTCTTCATCAGACGCTTCATGTACGGCACGTTTCACGGCTGTTTAGCGGATGAGGTGGTGATCAAACGCAGAGGAAACCTCCTGGTCATCTGTGCTGTGATGGCACAGAGAGTCTTACCCTTCAAATTCTACTTTCTCATTGGTTACACAGAGGAACTGCTCTCCCATTTCTACAAATGTCCAGTTAAAATCGAGATGCAGACAGTAGAGGAGAAAGCAGTCTACAAATATGTCTGAGGCTATGTGTTGTTGCTTTAGAAAATCGGTATTAAAAGAAAAAGCGTAAGGAATTTATCTTCATTTGTATGCTTTACACTGTGTTTATTTGTAAAGATTAAAATATGTCTTTATTACTTCATGCCAGGTTTGGATATTAATAGGGGTTTGGTTTAAAAATGGTCATAAAATGAGCAAAAATTACCACAGAAACTGAAAAAATAATAATATTAAATAATTGTTGATAGCAGCATTATATTTACACCTGCTCATGACATTTTTTGCATGTTTCTGTTGAGTGTATGAATGCAATGTCCATTTAGAGGCATTTAGATTAGTTACCAGTGATTAAGGAAAATTTCAAATCAATTTAATAAATAAAAGTATTTAGGATAAAGGACAATATGAATTCATAATAAGATAATTCCATTTATAAAGGGCAAAAAATACGCCCTGGAAACAAATATTGGCCTTTAATGGGAAATTTAATTTATGACCCTGCAGTTTTTGTTGTTTTTCCATCACTCAAAAAGCAGTGAATTATGTATTTTTCATCTTTATTTTCAGTTTCCTTTATTATGTAGCTGATAAATTGACTTAAGGGTTAAAATCACTTAATTTGACTGAATTTAAGAATATTATGCGTATTCCATAAAGTTCATCATACACAGTTTACTAATTTAATCAGTCTATTTCAGTCAGAATCATATATTAAAATAAATATTAAATATATTAAACTATTTACATCAAGTGGAGGCCACAAGGCAAGTCTTATTTTTTTCATTAATTTATTGATTATTCAAAATATTCAACATTTGTCATCATTTCATCATACAAAGGCACAAACACTGCTTTAGTGCAAAAAGGCACAATCAGATTTTAGGTTAAAATCATAGTTGGCAAAATTCCCTTAAATACCTTTATCATTTTAAAATAACATCAGAAACGGATGTCCTCTGAGCGTTTTCAATTATGGATACATATAAGGTTTAATTCACAGTATCAATAAATCAAAATAAAATAACAATGCATAAAGGTCAAACAAACTTAAAATGCAAAAGATGAATGTTTTGACGGTAGTATATTTAGCCAAACGTGACACGATTTGGTATAAACATTCATTTATCATAAAAGTGCAGAAAAATGAATTGCTGTAGAAAGTAAGGCAAGCCTGACGACGAGTAAACCTCCAGTGGAACTGGTTCAAGCCCTTAGAAACGGTGTTCGTGTAGCTGTATGACAGCATTTGAGCTAGAATCACACTGTACATACATTCACATTCAAAGGAGGGAAGTGCATGTGACTTCCCAGATCAGAATTAAAGGGAGAGTTCATGCATTCCTGTAAATATTTACTCATCTGAACCGGCATGACTTTGTGCAAATCCATCCGCTTTCATTGAATGGTAAAAATAAGAAAGTTAGGATTGAGTAAATACTGACAGGACATGAACGGCCTCCAGTCATTTTGGGAAATATGATTTCACATCACCCGACTTGGCATTCACTACTAGAGCAGGGCTGGGGTCCGGCCCGCCCTCTGGCACCGTTTTATTTAATGTTCCGACAGCTGTCGCCTGTGCAGGACTCCAGCTTGATCAGCCTTTGGTTCATGATCTGCAGAAGCGAAGGATCCACCTTCTTCACGATGTTCTCCAGCTGATGGGGATCTGACGTCAGGTTGTACACTTCTACGAAAGACTGCGGGAGATCACAAGGGAAATTCATTGAGGTTCTGCTTAAAGTTTGCGCCACAACAAAATGTTCACACTGCCAACTCTCAGCCAGGTGTTTATTGCAAAAATTTCTCCTAAACAAATGACTTCATGAAGAGAGTAAGCATCATTTTATTTGTTCAAAATGAACCCGCTCCGTTAAAGTGCTCGCATCTTATTCAAATTCATGTTCCGGTGGGGTAAAATACACATTTTTTGACGAGTTTCCTCTAATAAAAGTTGCATTCCATTGGCTAAATGTTCTGTAATTGGGGTCGCTTCAACCCACAGATATCACAAATATCTTTTTTTTTTTTTTTTTTTTTATTTAGTACTGCCCACCTGAACCAAAATAACGTACTTGCATGTTTCCCAGAAGACAAATTAAGTGAAATTTACCATGATGTTTTAGATCTCTTATCACATTGTTTCTCCTTATGGAGCATTAGTGAGTGTTTGAATGTTCTGTAATAGTTGCATACGCGTCCCTCAGTGTGAAAAGATAGGTCTTAAAATCATACAGTCACTGCTGGAAGAACCACAGATTCTGTGGGAGCTGAAAGAGGGTTTTTCTGAAGAACAACGGGCACTGTTCAGCAAAAACAGGGCTCATAAACAACTATCACAAAATATAAAAGCAGTCGTGGATCATCCAGATTCACTTTTGAATGGTGTCCTTTTTATTAATTCAGTTATTATTTTGTCGTGTGGCATATATGTAAACATCTGTGATGTGAAATCGCTCATTCAGGAAAGTAGTCAATAAAAAAAAAAAATAACATGCAATTTTCATGATTCCTCTTATTTAGTTTCAGTTTTTTACATTTTGCACATTCTACTTATGAGCAAAACTGTAAATGTGTAAATAATGTAAAATAAATAAACCTATTGTGACTGTTTGCATTAAAAAATAAAAATCACACCCCAATATATATATGCAATAATGCCAATATTATTACCCAAGATATATTTGAAACATGTTGATAAAATTCCCAATATCTTTGACATCCACAATGGCCCACCCGATCGACATGTGCTCACCTCACTGTCTGCAAACTCACAGTACTGCAGGTTTGCATCCTTCAGAGTTCTGACGCAGGCGTATGTGTTGTTGAAGGCGTCTTCGCATACACAGTCAGGGAAGCATTCCTAGAAAGAGGAAAAAGTCACTTGCTATTCTAAGAAATCAGGAGAAAATGCATTACGCCATGAAAAAAACATTTTTGCTCCTACAAAGAACCTTTTATTATAAGAATCTTTTGTGCAATGTAAGGTTTAAAAGCCGTTTATGGAACCATCAATGTCTATATAGAAGCTTTGTTGTTAAAGGAACATGCCACTTTTTTTGTTTTTTCAAACATTCAACTTAGCATAGATCATTGAATCTGATTAGACCTAGAGGAATAAGATAAAAAAAGTAAATTAAATCACAACTTTTTATTTCCTCTTTCGGTCTTAGACACAATGTAACTACAGAAGTGTCAAGTTTTAAATAGGGAAAATATTGAAACTCTTTGGTAATTTTTGAATGAGAGGATACTGGTGTGATCGGATTCAATGATATATGCCAAGCTACCACTTAAAGTGCAACCACCAGACCCGGAGATCAGCTGAATGGATTCAAAACCGGTAAAAGTCAACTGTTTAACTCCTGGAGAGTTCCAAAATGAGTCCATTTTCAAAAAAAAGTGGCGTGTTACCTAAAGAGTGTAATATGTGTTCTCTCATGATTCCTCAAGCACTTACAGCTAGTCCAGGGCCCAGTTTAGGGCAGCTGGGGTCTTTAGAGGAATGTCCCTCACCGGTGTACTCGACCAGGAAGAAGGGCCGTTCGGTGCCATTACGCAACGATGGTGCCTACATGAGAACATTAGAGGGGGTTAAAACGCTGAAAATACTTTCTTTTACTGTGACATTATCAGACCTCATCGTGAGAAAAAAAATAAAATAAAAAAACTACGAAATTGGTTTTGCTTGAAATGCCATTTTTCTTGAAAAAAAAATAATTGCTTAAACATTAAATGGAGAAAATACTACTGTTATTAGAATTAAATGCTTCAGAATTAATATGGCATCATAATACGCTCTCAGAAATAAAGGTAGAAAGCTGTCAATGGGGTGGTACCTTTTCAAAAGGTACATGTTTGTACCTAAAGGGTCCATTTTAGTACCTTAAAAGGTACTTATTAGTACCTAAAGTGTACATATTTTACAAAAGTGTACCTTTTGAAAAGGTACTGCCTCAGCGACAGCTTTTGTACCTTTAGTGTAGTATTTACAGTTGCTTTCTAGTAATGAGATGTGAGAGGAAAGTGGTCCTAAACATTCCTCGTCCTTTATAGAAAATGTTTTATTTTCTCTTTTAAAATGGCCTTGAAATATAATGGAGATATGCTTCTGACAAGTTTTGCCAGGTGTGTTTTTTCTTTTAGGCTCTTGAGGGGAGCACCAAGGCTGCATTTATTTGATCAGAAACAATGTAAAAACTGAAATACTGTGAAATATTAAAATGACTGGTTTGTATTGTCATATATTTTAAAATCAAATTTATTTCCGTGATGCAAAGCTGATTATTCAGCATCATCACTCCAGTCTTCAGTGTCACACGATCCTTCAGAAATCAATCTAATATGCTGCTCAGGAAACATTTCTTATTATTCCTATTAGTGTTAAAAACAGTTGAGATGCCTAAAATATTTGCGAGAAGCATGATACATGTATTTAATGAGTAGAAAGAACAGCATTTATTTGAAACAGAGATTATTTGAGATCTTTGCTGTGACTTTTGATCAATTTAATGCATCTTTGATAAATTAAAGTATTACATTTCCTTCACAAATCATTGTAGATCATTTTCAAATCTACATTAAGATAGATATTATAGTGAGAAATGCATAATATCAGGTGAAATAAGAATATAAATACACATGTACAGGAAACAGGAAGTGAAAATCATGACACTCACCATCTGTGGCAGGAAAGATTGTCCGTCCATGTTAACGGTGGAGAGGTTTACTCCTGCGATGTCCAGGATAGTCATAGACAGATCTATATTCAGCACTGGAGTCTAATGGACAGTCAAACAGAATTTTTACATACATACATATACATATATATATTTATTTATACACACTGTTATAAATTGTAATTCTTTTCTCTAACCTGAAGTGTTTGTTTAGGCTTGATTCCTGGACCCCGAACTAAAAGAGGGATGCGAATATCAAACTCGTACAGCTGTCTCTTATCAATGGGCAATGAGAACTGGCCTGAAACGGATTTTAAAAAATAGGTGTCATAAGGTCAGATGACAACAGATCAATAAAACTGCAGAGGCTGAGCACGCACCGGTGTGATAGCCGTGATCAGACGTGTAGAAGATGTACGTGTTATCCAACTCCTTCACTGACTCCAGTTTCTTAATCAGCTGCTCCACCATATCATCCACGGACAGAAGCGTCTGCCACCTATCAGAGATATTAAACGTATCTCAACAATAAGATTTATTAGACAGAATGACGTGTGAATCTATATTTGCGTACCTCCTGCGGTAAGCGTTGTCGAGATACTCAATGGAGCTGTTTGGCATTGGATTCGCAGGCTGCCGTAGTAACCAATGTTTATCCTAAAAACCAAAGAAACAGCATTTTATAGTCATACCGAGGTCAGACAATTTTATTAATTGCATGAAAATATGATTTAGCAATATGAAAGTGCAAACAAAATTAAAAGTGTATGTAATGTAATGTGTGTTATATATGTATATACATTTATTTATCATTTATTTTTTGCCACTCACTGACTGGTAAATCTAATTACATATTTAAAAGAGAAATTAATAAAACAAAACATTGCTATATTTTAATTGTACATTAAAGGTCTTTATCTGAGAGATGAGAACTGATGCTTGCATAAAATCACACAGATTTATATGAAATTATATACAAATAATAACATTTCTATAAATATAACAAAAACACTTTATATTTAGACAGTAGAATTGTTTTCCTGAAGTGTAAAATGTTGTGTAACGCCAATTCTTGTTAAATCAACCAGATTCATCATCTGCAGCTGCAGTGCTTCCTCAATCTGTCAGATGTCATTACGGATGAAACTGAAAGCCGAACCTTTCCAGGCACGTTGAAGCTGCCGTCTCGTGGTGCTTTGACGTCGCTGAAGGACTGTTGATACTGAGGGGCGGCCGTCCACGGCGAATGAGGAGACGGGGGACACAACATCATGAAGAACGGGTGATTGGGGCTCCGCTCCTCCAGGAAATGCAGCGAGCGGTTCAACTAGAGTCAACATACATTAGATTTCAGATATCAAACACAAGTTTTTCATGTAAGATATTTTTAAAAACTTGCAAACAAACTGTATGTTCTGGTGTATCACGCAGCTCGACATTAAAAGGTGCTCTATGCGATGTTGCAGGATTTTAGCTCGATTTCATTTTTATCTCAAACCGTTTGCATCACCTCTTGATCGTCTTGCTGTCTGCCCTCTGAATACATTGGGAAAAAACCCGGTCTCGAAAGACAACACAGAGGCTGTAAT
>JAUMHQ010000065.1:14878163-14901557 GCA_032361165.1 Enteromius paludinosus | reverse complement strand
TCACCTACATCTTGGATGCCCTGGGGGTAAGTAAATAAACATCAAATTTTCATTTTTGGGTGAACTATCCCTTTAATGTTTCTAATATCTCAATATTTTCATGTCTTATAGTAGCATTTAACAGATTAGAGCAGGACAACCATACACTTTACATTCTGTGATGATAAAAACAATTAAGAAGTTGGGATTTGCTATAGATTTTTTTTTTTATTGTTAGTATACTGTATATATGAATATATGATATATATATATATGATATATATATTTATATATTTTAGGGGGAAGGAAGTCGGTCATGATGTAGACTTTCTCATAACACATCCAGAGGAAGGAAAAGAGGAAGGACTGATGCCTAAAATCACAAAGTGGCTGGAGGAGCAGGTGCTTGTGAAGTTCTGTGAATACTTGCAGGACTTGTGACTGTTTGCTGATGACGTTTCCAATGTATTCTTTATCAGGGTTTGCTGCTGTATCAGAAGACGACCAGAAACTCTTATCTGGAAAAATTGGATGGTCCAGCTCGGGCGTCTAGTAACATGGATCGCTTCGAGAGATGCTTTTCTATATTTAAGCTTCAGAAATCCGCTGTGAGCTGCAAATCAAATCCCGCTGCTTCTGCCGAGGATGTCAGGACAGGACGTGAAAGACCCGATGAGCATCATTCAGAAGTGTCAGGCTGGAGAGCTGTACGAGTCGATCTGGTGGTCAGTCCCTACAGTCAGTTTGCCTTCGCCACTCTCGGATGGACCGGGTCAAAGGTGTGTAGCTTCCTCACTTTCAAATCAACCAAACGGCAAACGACTGTTTTTAGTTGAAACATTGTTTGGTTTTAATCGAACTGAACACTTTTAGAAGTACGGATGAAGTACTACATGCAGTCATGTTCAGAGTAGTCAGACTTCAGATTACTGATACATGAAAAAAATGATACAAATATTTTTGTTTTTTACTATTTTTGTAGTAATCATAATTTCTGATTTGAGTTTGATTGATTTGATCAATATTTATCTATTTATGAAAAAATAATATAAATGCTGAGTTGTATTTGGTTTTTTTTTTATTATTATTGGTGAAGTACCTTTATTAGTTTTCATAGTAGTCAGATTACTGATTAATGCTGATGATTTTTTACATTTAATAAAAAAATAAATATTATTTATTATTATTATTGAACAAGTGAAAGGTATAAGACATTCAATACTTTGTGTGTGTTACATAAATTTCAAGTAAATTTATTGACTTTTGATAAAATAGACCTTTCAATTTTGAGTAATTGATTTCATTAAAATATTTTTTTATATATTTATAATTTTATAATTTATAATTATATTTTATAATTTGTGGGAAAAAAAATATATATTTTTTTTATTAAAAGAAAATTATATATTTGAAATGATTTATATTTTTAATATACATATATTTCTATTTCATATCTTCATTCGCTATATTTTCTGAAAGTGTAGTCTTCAAATTTTAGTTCAGTGTTTTCTGCCTCTTCTGGAGCTGCCGTCACACACCTGACTGGATGCTGTGGTGGTGGTGGCAGTGTTTTGAGGTCAGCTCTGTTCTCTCGTGACGTGCTGTTTGTTCTGCAGCTGTTTGAGAGGGAGTTGAGACGGTGGGCGGGGCAAGAGAAGCACATGTCCTTGAGCAGTCACGCCCTCTTCGACAACAAACAGGTAAAATACTTCATACCTTGCCACATTTGTTTAATAGGATGTATAAAACACCATTTGGCCTGTATATAATATAATATGAAGTGTTAATTTGCAGAAACAAAAAACATTTTTCTTCATGTGTTCCAATTTCAATCAAACTGCAGTTGGGTTATTTTGATTAGGTCAAAAAAAAACTTACTAATACAATGAAACACTATAGAAACAACATTGCTTTTCAAAATTACAAATCAAAATGATATGTTTTTGCAAATAAACTCTTCGCATGTAGGTTTGTTGTCGCTATCACACTTTTAATTGCACATTTACATCTCTCTCTCTGTAAAACTGAACAGAATCTGTATCTCCGAGCGAAGACGGAAGAGGAGATCTTTGCCTACCTGGGTCTGGAGTTTATTCCTCCATCGGAGCGAAATGCCTGAATCTGTGCAGGTTTTTTTTTTTAAATGATCACTACAAATGTGCCAGCGCTTCCAGCCTTATATTTTAGGTTCACATGCAGGCATTTATAGGACGCGACGGAAAAAGAGACTTTAAATGTGAAATATCAGATATTTTAAGTCAGTAATTAGCAAATAATTGAATCAGTTTCTCAGTGTTTTCACTGTGTTCATATGCAACTGCTTGTTATATTCTAGACGTTCGTAGGATGTTGTCTCTCTGAAACTTGAACTTATATTACACTTTTAAATTAAAACTGATTTATATGAATATGTCTCTTTATATTTTTCCCGTGATAGCGCTGACATAACTGATCTTTGGCTAAAAGACAAAGTAATATCCTTTCCTTACATTGGTTTTGTCTTGTTCCACTGACACTTGTAGAGATTCCTTATTTCTAATTGAGGCACGAGGTTTTGTAAGAAAGAATATTTGATGCATATGTAAGACAGTATTGCATATATGCAGGATGTATCTGTGGTTAGATTGCGCTTGACATTATTTTAACGTCCTTTTGGTGCACCTGGTTCATTTTGACCCGCTTTTCCTAACCGCCTGACATCTATACATGCTCACTCTATATTATAATAGAACAGAGCACATGATGTTAAGAACAATTACATTGATATGTGAAATATTAATAAATGCACATCTTTTACAATTAAGCTGTTCCTTCTCGGTGCACAGTAGAAATGCTAACTTAAAAATCCATAAAAGCACAAATTTTGTTGTATTACTGTTTAAAATTTGGAGTCAGTATACTTTTATTCAGCAAGAATGTGTTCAATTGATCAAAAGTGCATTTCCAGACAGTATTACAAAGAATTTCTATTTCTAGTGAATACCTTTTTTTGAACTTTTCCAGTTTCCACACAAATATGAAGCAGCACACCTGTTTTCAGCACTGATAATCAGAAATGGTTATTGAGCAGAATATTACAATCAATTCTTTGATCATGTGACACTGGGGTCTGGAGTAATGATGCTGAAAATTCAGCTTTGCATCAAAAGAATAAATTATGTTTCAAAACCTATGTAAGTGGAATACAGTTGTTTTAACGTGAAATAATGTTTTCAATATATTTGGTGTTTGTAGTGTATTTTTGATTAAATAAATGCAGCTGTGTTGAGCATATAGGAGACCTCTTCCAAAAACATGGAAAAAAAGAAAAATCGTAACTTTGGAGCTGTATATTTCTGTAAAACCTACACTGATTGAAACTGAGAGAGGAAATGTAGCCGTTTTAAAGCGAATGGTGGGTATAGTTGGGAGACCGTCTCCAGAATGTAAACAGACGTCTCTGTCTCTGCAGGAGATCTTTCAGGTATGATCTCAGCTCTGTGTGTCTCCTTTCTTTCAGTGGTAACGGCAGCACTGTTTATTTAGCCTTTACAAAAGAATCAGCTGTGCTGTGATAGAAGGAATCCCTGAATTTACATGCATTTATATAGGCTACTATGGAGAGATGCACATGGTCAAAGGAAAACAGAAATAAGAACAAGTTTACCTCAGCATATGGAGTGCATTCAAATCAAATATTTTGCTCTTTTGAAAACAACAGATAACCACACTCTCAGAAATAAAGGTACAAAAGCTGTCAATGGGGTGGTACCTTTTCAAAAGGTACATGTTTGTACCAAAGGGTCCATTTTGGTACCTTAAAGGGACATATTAGTACATAGTGTACATATTTGCACCTAATAGGAACCTAAAAGGTACTGACCCAGTGACCGTTTTTGTACATTTCTTTTTGAGAGTGTACTAGTTACATATAACTCAGTATAACTTGGTTTATTGTTTTTAATGCAACTGGTGTGGAAAGTTACCCTATTTGAGTTGACCTTTCTGATCAGTATTTTATTATTTCTCAACACAATTTTCCTGCTGCCTCTTTTTTTCTATTTTAAGGTATTACACCTTTTTTCTTAAGTACAACATTTTTGATGTATTTTTTTATTTATATCTGTATTTAATTTTATAATAGCATATATATATATATATATATAGTAACATTAAATACAATGTTAAATATAAAGCTATATTTGATGGACTGTATATACAGGTCAAGATCCGTTATTATAGTTAACTAAAACAACAAAAAAATGGTTAAATGCACATTAACATATTCATTTTAGCATGTTGCTAAGGAAATATTTATCATTTTATTATGTTTAACTTGATTTACTAAAATTAAACTTGAAATAAAATGAAAATATTAGAAAATAATAATGAAGATTAATGGAAATGACAGAAATGCAACACAATTTTTCTAACTTTTGTCTAAAATGAAAACTCTCTAAAATGTATTTTCTTTTTTACGTGACCGTTGGGGTGTTTTAAATTCTGTCACTTTATTCTATATTTCTGTATGATTTTTAGTTTATATATTCTGTCACAGAAGTCTATAATACACTAATGGCTAATGTTTTACGTCTGGTTTCGGTCTCTGTAAGTGTGGGGTCTTCAAGTCTGACAGCACATAAAGCGCCACGTCTCATTTTATCCACCTTTAAGTTGTATTTTATGGTGGTTTGAAACCGGCAGACACCTTCTGCTAACAACATAATTGAGCTCTAAATGTCATTTTAACTTCAAAGGACCCGTCCACGTTCACACCTCATGTCAGCCTTTACATTACACTCTAAACAGGAAAAGGAAAGGCCCAAATGCAGCATTCCCTCCTCCCTCGTCTTTCTCGGCGAGGACGCTCCTTTCAGCCGAGCGTCCGTGATCTGAAAGCATTCACAAACATGCTGATCGGGCCCCGGCTCCTCAATGATGAGCGTCGTAAGAGACGGGGTGGGTGGGTATCGGCAGTTAAGCTCAATAGGGCTTAATGCCTCCTTCACACTTCCCCTCCCCGCTTCCAGGTGTGAAACAAAAGTGCTCTGAATGGGCCTCTGGAGCATCCCGGGACACCTCTGGACTCCGCTCTGGAGACGGGGCTCCGGGGCCCTGATCGATGATCTGAGTTCCCACCGTGATCTCAGACTGGCTTTTCGGTTCGAGCCGGTTCCTCGGGTCCATCTTTGAGGTTGATTCCTGTGTTTGGAGTCAATGAGGGCTTACTGGATATGTTGCAATCAAACTGATGGGATTAACTGGATTAGTGGCTTTCATGACAAACAAAAGACAGGAACATTAACGAGAGGCTGTATTAAAGTGATTAAACAGACATGCACAATCCTAATTCAAGTGCTGATGGGACAATAACACCTATAGTACTCTATGTAAAAAAAAAAAGCAATCTGTGCACACAAAAACAATAGAAAGGTATTTATGATCAACAAACATTCTCAGCAAATTTCCAATGCATTTGATTCAATTTTTTTTTAATTTTTAATCATGAAATTTTGACCTATATGTAGTTAAAATATGCAATGTTAAAGATTTATTTTATTTTTAAACATAGTAATATTTTGTATTATAGGTTGTAAAAGAATATCTTTAAATAAAATGAGAACGTTTGAAGTAATATCAACATTTATTTTTTATTTTACCAGCATATATTAAAACCATAAGAATTGTTTTCATTGCTTGAGAAAAACAACAATTTAATAAATAAAATACATATAAAAAATGTAAAAAAAATTATTTTAGTAAATTGATGTATTAATTAAAAAAATCTATTAAAATGAAAACACTGAATGAATTTAAGGACATTTTAATTAGAGTTATATATTATAGTATAAATAACAATAATTTAGATAATGGGAAGACATTAATGAGATTACATTTTAATTGAATATTTAATAAATATATATACACACACACACACACACACTGTATATTTTCAAAAATCATTTTAGTTGTACACATTAACTTCAAATAAAATATAAAAGTTTTTTTTTGTTGTTGTTGTTTTAGGTTCACTTGTACAAAAATAACTAAAATGAAATAAAACACATACACACACACACACACACACACACACACATATATATATATATATATATATAATTATTATTATTTTTTAATCATAATTATGAACAAAAAAACAACAATCTAACAAAACAAACAAAATGAAAATGATAAAATTAATAATATAAACTATCTAAATATGCAGAAATGTTTTTTGTAATATTGGCACGTTGCATGTTTTAGGGACTCATCTAGAAATGTTGATGTGGTGTTTATTTTGTGGTGCTGTGAGGCTGGTTGTGTGAGTTCAGCCTCTGGCCCCTGCAGCGCTGAAAGAGAGAGACAATACATGAGCAGTCATTACAGAGCAGCAAACAGCCCTATTAGAGATGAAAGAGGCTCAATGAGGACAATCAAAGGCCCTCACCGCTGGGGGTCATTACTCTGAGAGACTGCCGTCTGTAGCAACGCTGACGGACACTCACAGCCCCATCACACTTAAGGAGCCAGATATGCTTAACTGCACTCATCATCACAAATACATAGAAGTATGAGCTGAGAGCATCTGTTCTCAGTGATCGAAACGTTTTTTATCAATAAATATAAGCTCAATATAAATGCTTTATTTTATATCTGATAGATATGCATTCGTTTTAAGAAACTGAAATGTTTCATTACACAAGCATAGACTGCTGAAATCATCTGCTATTCTAAATATGAAAAATAAATAAATAAAATGCTTTAGATTTGCATTAGATTTGAAGAAACTGAAATGTTTTATTACAAGAGCACTGAAATCATCTGTAATTCTAAATATTAAAAATATGTAGGATACATATAAATAAAAAGTAAACAAGTCAAGAAAACTTTTATTTATGTCTAATTTGTTTTGCATTAGTTTTAAATCAATTTTAATTATATTTAAGTAATTATTATTACTAAAGGAGGATCGACCTCTGAAATCATCAATATTCTTGTTTCTAAGTAAAGTAAATTGTAGTTTTATGTTTTGGTTTTAAAGATATTGTTACTGCTTATGGGGAAGTGGACGGCTAAAATCATTAATTAATCATTAAAAAGCTTCTAAAAATGAATTATTGTCAATAAAAATGTCTTAGATTTAAAGTAATTTCAGTGTTTTAATAGGAGAGGATGGACTCCTGAAATCAACTGTATTGCTATCTTTTAAATAAATCCATAAATGCCACCAATGCAACACATTAAAACAAACAAATAATTAATTTAGCAATTCATACACTCTTAAAATAAAGTGTAGGCATTAAAATGTTCCTCCGCTGCTGCTTCTTTGGAGACTAAAAACGTTCTATTACATGTTCCTCAGATGAGTGTTTTGGATTCCGGGTTCTTTAAAACTAGTTATATTGATGATTTTCTAGAAAACAAAACATCTATAAGTCCGTATGCTGCTATCAGCTCAGGAGCATTATTACAGAAGAGTCTCACTGTAATCTGTGCTTTAATGATAGTGTTAGTGAGATGAGAAGTGGACCTGCCGTCTCCAGCCCCTCCCGTCTGTCATCCATAAAAACAGGCTCCTGTCTGATTCATCTCCGCTGACACGCACATCAAAGTCAGGCCCCGGTTTATCACATATCAGGGCCCGGGGACAGCGGAAACGAGACGGGGACCGTCCCTTAACACTGAGCCTCGCTGGAATATAGAAACCTACAATGCAATTACAGACAGATCAGTGACAGATAAGAGAGGAATGAGAGCGGCCGGTTTGTTTGGCCTCTCGCTGAAAGAGAGAGACAGATAGAAAATGAAGATATGATGAGAGAGTGTAAACAAATTATCTGGTCTTTGAACCTTTAAATGGGCTGAAGAGGGACGAATATATAGAGACTCAACTCTCTGTATGAACTTACTCTCATTACTCGGTCGTTTGGGAAGATGAATGAACAAATGATATCACTTTTTTTTACATAGGCCTACATCTGTGTGAGTTATTGTCTGGCAGGCTTTGAAATCAGGTATTCTTCAATAGTGGGCCTGATTAAGTTAATCTCAAGCAAAGCCGCTGATAAACCAGATCAGCTATGCGTAATGATCCCGTTTGAGGGGGGCCAACAGATCCAAGGGCCGGCAGTTATCTCCGTCAGTAGTTGTGTCTCTGCAGACTACTGTCTCCATGCTCGTGTAGTGTTTCTAGAAAAGCCCATTAACCTCTACCTGCCACTTCAAAAGAGCCGCCTGCTTTGATACCAATACCCGCTGAAAAGGGCATAAACAAGAGCTGAATTACCCACGTTTGCAGCCACTCACAGGAACATTAAGTGTCTATGAGAGAGACAGAGCGTTTGTGTTTGTGAGAGAGAGACGTTTTCACAAAAGGACACAGCAGCACTTCTGCTCTATTGGAATCAGAGAAACTCACAAGCACACAAACAATAAACAAACTGTCTTTTTAATCAGAAATAAACAGTTATCATTTTTATTCTAAAGACACTATATATAAACAAAAAAGACCATGAAGCATTTATGTTTTATTTTCTCTATTGGAATCTGTAAAACTAACTTTGAATGAATAAATAAATGAAGAGTTCATCTGCAAAAACAGATCATTCTCAGAAACTGTGTGTTTTTTTTTTTTATTCATTGTGTTTTCAGATTAATCTGAATTAAACTGCAGTTGGGTTGTTTTGAAAAATACACAATGAAAATAACATGTATCATTACATAACATAATGGAAAACATGATTTTTGTTTCCAATATATAGGGCATAATCATCATCCAACTGACTAGTATTAAAGAAATAAAAATAAAAATGATTATTTTTTTTTTATATAATTTGGATGTCATTTAGCAAGAGCTTTCTGTTCTAGAGAGATCATATAATAAAGGAAAACAAAAAATATTTTATTAAATTAATTTCTCATTTTACAAATATTTGAGCTTAATTTTGTATTGCTGGAACTGTAAATAAATAAACAAACAAACAAACAAATCATTTTTTTCAAGTAGTTGTTGAACATGACCTGGGGCCTGTTCCATAAAACAAGCTTACCAAATAAGCCAGGCTTATGGCAGACAGTCTGACTTATAGCCAGTTCATTTGTATTAAAATAAGTCAGACTGTCTGCCATAAGCCTGGCTTATTTGGTAAACTTGTTTGATGGAACAGGCCCCTGTTCTTCTGATAAGGGACTTGTTACTGTTGTTGTTTTTTTTTATCATTATTGTGCTTGCATGCTTACATTTATGTGTCAGTATGTAAGCAAATAAATACGTAAATAACTAAATAAATGATGTATTTGTTCAGTAGTTTTCTATTAGCATTTCTGTTCTTATTAGATATTTTATGATAAAAGAATTGCGAAAAAAGACTGAAATCTTATTTTTTATCATTTTGCAAAAACAGAAAGAAAGCAAGCATATTTTTAAGTATTAAAGTGTATTTAGCTCTGTAGATATTATGCGATTAAGCTTTTGCAACTTTTTTTTAACTCAACTGGGAATACCAAGCATTGCAAATGTGCATTATGATTTCCAAGCCTGTGTTTTTAACCTTGAACTTCCTCCATCACACTGTTCTAACGTGAACATATGAAATCACACACGCACACATGCACACCTCAGAGAGGAGACGGGATCAGAGCTGGTTTTAGGGAGGGGATTACATCTCCAGACTTACTGGTGCCAGGAGTTAATGGGTTCACTCAAGGCCGATTGAGACGTCTTCATTACCACACTTGTGAAAACTGAAGGGGTGGAGATCAGGACGTTTCCTTTGATCCGGGGCGAAGTGAATTGTAAATGAGCTGGGATTAGCCCTATAAATACTTGAGCCCCATACCGGAGGTGTTGATCAGTGAACCCAAAGCCACGCTTATCAGAACACAAACACACATCTGACTCACGCAGACGCAGGACTTCAGCTGGAAACTCACCCTGAAGAAGAAGAGCGGCGCAACTGCACTGTTATACTGGATATCTGTCTTTCTTTGCTGGATTTGGACACTTCTCGAAGATGAAAGGGCATTTTTCCATCGAGTGGCTTTCTCAAAGCAGCCAGGCCTCTGCATCCACGCTTCCCTCAAACTCTTGGGTCTCTCCCAGCCAGGACGTCCCGAACACATCTGGCACTGCCTCTGAGAGCCTTCCTGGCTTCTACAGCAGATGGAGACTGGAAAATATGGAGGATCAGGATAAATGTATGGAGCCAGCACAGCCAGGAAACAGTTTATTATGTACATCTACACAAGATACAGAATCCAGTGACAACAATATTATCCAGCAACACACACACGGTAAGAAACTGTTATAATAATACATGTTTACATGGTTGAAGAATGATCTAAAATTACCATACTTCTTAATTAATTACCAGTTCTTTAACATCTAAAATATATACTTGTGTAAGATGTAAGTCCAAAACACTGGTCTAAAATACAAAAAAAATAAAAAAATTGTATTAACCAAAATACAAATGTTAAAATTAGATTTTTGCCAACACAGTAATCAATAACATTTTAAATCTTTTAAAATATAAGGGTTATTTCAGATTTTAAGTAATTATTAAAATAAAATATGTATCTAAAATACTACTGGTTAAATTCATTAAATTAAAATAGATTAAAATAATAAGCCTAATAGTAAAATAGGCTAAAATGAAATTCCTTAACATAATAACAATATAAAAAAAAGTTCTGTAGAATAATGCAAAAATAAATAAGTTGAACATTTTTGTATTAAACAAACTAATTCATTACTATATAAGATAATATTCAACAAATTTTTAAAATTAAAGTTACAGATTGCATAGGATCCTTTTTATTTTACCTTTATGTCCTTTTTCTTTCACCTGAGCAATGCATATAGATGTAAATTTACAATAGCTATATGTCGTCTTTCTTTCTTGTGCAATTGCTGTTTTGTTCATATTTGAACCTTTGGCCATTTGTCTGTTTTTGACAGCATCAGAGCCAGGCTTCAGCAGCAGCGCGGAGGAGGAGGAGACGTCAGGGTACGAGAGCGAGGGCGGCCGCTCTCTCTCACCTGGGGCCCCTAAAGAAGCGGCGCCGTCAGTGTCTCCCTCTACCGGCCGCAGACCCCGAACTGCGTTCACCGCCGAGCAGATCAACAGTCTGGAGAGGGCCTTCAAGAGGAACGCTTATCTCGGAGCCCAGGACAAAGCTGAGCTCTGCAAAAGACTGAATCTGTCTGATAAACAGGTATGAAGTCGATTTATTACTAATATTATTTTAACAGTGTGATTTAAAGCGACTGTGTACTAATTTGCAGTGCCGCGTACCAGAGCTTCGTGAAGCTTCGAAATCTTTGCGAATCATTTGTTTTGATTCAGTGATTCGGAGCACGCATGAATCACTCACGCGATTTCAGCGAACGATGCTTCGTCACGGCTGATTCGAAATGTTTAGATTTATACATTTATAGAGATTTAAAAAATATTTGTATGATAAAAAAAAGAAGAGTAGTAGTTAGCCAAGCCTATAGCCTGTAGCCTATATTTAAAAACACACGACATATTTAGCCTAATGGTATTTGATGATTTGTTAATTGCATTTCATACATAATACATTTGCGTTGGTTTGGTAAAAGGTGTTTTTATGCGTGTTTGGCCAGAGTTTTCGTCGCATTTACACAGTTTTGACCAGCAGGCGTCACTAACGTGTTGTGTTTCGAGCGATTCGAAGCAGTGAATCTTTTTGCGAATCACTTTGTTAAATTGATTCAAATATTTGAATAGATTCGTTTCTCCCATCGCTAGCTTTAATTATCAGCTCCAGCATAGTACACTGACCTCTAAGAAGGCGAATGGCTTATCTTTCTGTCACAAACATCTGTTATAGGAGCATATTTTGTTAGAACCACATCATATCAAAACCACAACAAATGCCAGCATACAAATGTTTACTGTAATACCACTCTTCTAAGCATAGGGGGCTCAAAAAAAAAATCTTGATTTAACTTTTGTTTCTGTGTTCAGTGTAAACTTATCCCATGTTTCTTTCCATCAGATCAGAAACTGGTTCCAGAACCGACGCATGAAGCTGAAACGGACCGTTCAGGACAGTCTGGCTCACGCCTGCCAGGCCAAGGTGGCCTCGCACATGATGCATTACTCCGATCTGCACAGTTTCCGTGCCGCTCCATATCCCAGCTACTATCCAGCGGTCCAGGAGACCCCAGCACCTTACGGCCCGGGTTTTCACTACAGTCCTGCTCCAGCCGGAGGCCTGCCGACCCTGCCTGTGGAGGCCCTGTATCAGTACAGCACCCTACAGAGCCTTCCCGTCCATCCCAGCAACCCTTCCATGATGAGTCCATACCAGCCCTACCACTCGCAGTACTACAACACACAGTGAGAGGAGAGACCAGCAACAAAACATTCATTTCTGCCTGTTAAGCCTTGTGCTTTGTTTACATCTTTGCATTTGTGAATACAGGGTGAAGTGCAATAACAAATGTGATCTTTTTTTTATCGCTTTGATGAATTATTATTTAAATATCTTTGTAAATCTTGAGAAAGTTCTATTTCGTTCATGTCTATGTGTACAAGAGGAGTGTATAAATAAATCATTTTCTATTTGATTACATCGAAGTGTAATGTGCTTTATTACTGCCGTAACTTTTATTCATCAATGATCAACGCAATTGATCGAACGTTACAGGAAAGACAATATCGCTACACTATTTCTTATTGCACGATTTCCCATTAAGTTATTGCTGTTTATATTATCAAGCTGTTTTCATTATAAGACAGATACATAACACAAATCAGCCTATTAGAATGATTTCTGAAGGATCATGTGACCCTGAAAAATGTGAAAACTCAGCTTTGCATTTTAGAAATAAATTATACTTTAAGTTATATATTTAATTAGCCGGTTGCAATAGTATATCACATTATTATAATTGTATTTTTTGATCAAATAGATGTAGCAGTTTACTTTAAAACATTGCAAAGTCTTACTGCCCTATGTGGAGCCAAAATAAATGTACTTAAATGTCATTTTGGACATTTTGCACAATAAATGTACCTCTCTAAAATGGGACACTTTTAATCTCATGTTTTCAGCACGCTACTATCTGTTTTTATTAAGGATTTTTATTGGGTGTTGTTTTTTTTTTTTAAAGTAAATTCCCTTTTAAAGTGAGACTTCCTTTGCAAGACCAAGCAAAGAAAAGGAATAAATTGAAGGGAGCACTAATATGTTCTCTAAATGGGAGAACACAATGAGCTGCATTACCAATGCTTTTTTGAAAACACAACTTTCAACATCTTTATACATCTGAATCATTTTACAGTAGCATAGCGTATGATTCAAATACCTCAGCTCACAGACACTAGAATACAGAAATGTATTTTACTGTAACTTCTGATCACATCAGAAAAATGCTCTCCATCATCCAAGTTTCTTAAATGATGCATTAACTGTGAAAAAAAAAAAACCACCACTTCTGTCATCTCGAGACATTGCTCCAAATTAAGTGATTTTATAATAAATTTAAAAAATAAAGCATTGCGTTTAACTTCTCAGGAAACATTTTGTATCTACAGCAAATATATTTTGATTTAAATACACACAAACCAAAAATTATGGATCATTTAGTGCCGTGACTATAAAATAAAGACCTTTTCATTTGCTGAAGGGCAAACTAAAGCAAATAAACCCATATGCTACAGCTATTTGATTATCATCTAGTCAATTATCAACTATAATCAAATGATCAACAACTGAAAACCATGTGCTGATGAAGTGTTTAAGAATGTTTTTGACATATATATATATTAAAAACACATTAATATTTAGACATCTTCAAGTATAAACCTTTCTACACTTATTTCAATAGATACATACAAAGGCAATGTAGCTAGAAAAATTGTATGTACACTTTATTCACAATCTCTTATATCTGATCCAAGGATAGCTATCAGGATTCATTTCAATAAATGTACCGCAGCATTTAGAGCATAAAATATGAAGTTTTCAAATGAAAAAAAGTCACAAAAAGGCAAAAACACTTAGAAAAAAAAAAAATCTTTTAATGTATAAAACAGATTTTAAAAAGCCAATGATGAAACCCAAACCCAGAACCTATTCCTTAACCCAACTAAACACAAAAACCATGATTACATTTCCTTACCCCACAACACGTAACACCCCTCCCCCTCCCCCATTAATTACCATGAATACAGTACGTCAAACTCTAAACATTGTTATGTTAAACTACGCTTACCAAACATAACCAAACAAGTGGGGAAACATAACAAAAGCAACTGCTCTCTCGAATGCTGATTGCCGTTTTCTATACAGAGACAGAATCGAACATCAGTGCATCTTATACAGTTTTCTGCTGGCCCTTCTTTCCAATCAGTGACTTATGGATGTGTGGAATCACACCTGTAGGGAGAAACAAAAGAGACGCCGTTAAATCAGCCCTTTTACATATTTATTGCATTACACTTAAAACAAAACAGGAGTTGTAAGAAACTCACCTCCGCCAGCAATGGTAGCTTTGATAAGCGAGTCCAACTCCTCATCACCACGGATGGCCAACTGTAAATGCCTTGGAGTAATACGCTTCACCTTCAGATCCTTGGAGGCATTACCAGCCAACTCCAAAACCTGCCAATAAGACGAACAGGCTTGAACGAAGTTGCATTTGCTTTACATTTGGGTTAGAGATGATTCAGAGTAAGAGAAATCGCAGCCAGCCAAAAATCTGCCACTATGACATCCAACAGGCTTGTTTAACAAAACGTGCCAAAAGAAAATTATTACCTCAGCAGTCAGGTACTCCAAGATAGCGGCACTGTACACCGCTGCTGTAGCTCCAACACGACCATGGCTGGTAGTTCGGGTCTTCAGGTGCCTATGGATACGACCTACAGGGAACTGAAAGACACAAACACACTCAATATCACGGTTAAATTCAACAGCAGTTCATTTGTTCTTAGCTGGCAGAGGGAGACGTACCTGCAGACCAGCTCTTTGTGATCTGGAGACTGCTTTCGTCTTGGCCTTTCCGCTGTCCTTTCCAGCTTTTCCTCCTGCCTGCAGAAGCACAAGAAAAAAAGACTTGATACTTAAGTCTCTTACACATATACATACATATATACACACACACACATAACGTTACATACATACACTTAAAAATTGTGGTGAAACCATTTTTACTCTTCAAATTGCTGGTAGATGGCACAAATAATTACAAATATCACTCCTGGAAGTTTAATTTACAGCTTGATTTCGGTTTTTTTCCTCCCCCTTTCTTTTTTACCCCCATATACTTGAAGGTAATTTGGAATAATTGAGTGATTAAAAAACGCCCAGAAAAGACTTAGGATCCTAATATAGATATAAATATATAATAGTAGTATTTAAACAAACTTACAAACAAAAAAAAAAGTCAATTCAAAATGGAGCTTATTGGTAGGTTTTTCAGCGTCTCCAAACAGCACGAGCAAATTGCTTCGAAGACTTTAGCGTTTAAACGTTTGTTATAATTTCTGTAGTCGATTTATTTTAAACAACAAATAACACTAATCCTATTAAACGCATTTTTGGCCATTTAGTTCGTTTTGCTAAACCAAAACCACTTTAATCCACGGTCGGCGCTCTTTTCCAAAAACACTGCAAACCCAGAAGCACCGCGAGCTTATTAAAAAGCCATCACGTGCACAGAATTAAAGCACGGCACCTTCACAATTTACAAAAAGCATAATCGTCCGAGCTAGGCTTTATTTTAGATATCAAACAATTAAAAACTTGCTTTACCATGTCGTCGGATGAGCTGCTTCTCTTTTCGCACGAAACGGAGGGAAAACACAATGATGCCCACTTCAGCGTTGAGCGCGGTACGTTCCAGCGTTTTAACCAATGAGCGAGCTACGTCTTGGTTTGAACCGTCGGTTCTGTCCAATCACGGGGCTTTTCTATATGTGGGTGGTTTCTAGTTCTCTCTCTTTTTTTCTCGGACCACCAGCGCACTACTCTTGTGCGCATGCGTGTCGCCGTCATTACTCATTACTAAAAAAATGAAGGATTTCTTACACATTTTATGTGATTGGGAATGTTGCGATCACAGTACAATCTATGTATGAATAATAACTGGCACGTTATTGTGTATTCTGTTATAAAAGCCACAATGCATGATCATGAGAGCAGTCGTGTCACTGAGCACGCTTTGTCGGTTTATTGTAGGTTTCTTTCTCTTCAGCTTCCTCTTTTCAAAACTAAAAGTGTCCTCGTGGGTCCTTTTTATTTTGCATGCTTATCTCTGTTGATGACGATGATATGACCTTAGGTATATGAGACAGTTACATAAAACAAACAGAACGAAAGTGAACAAGCACAATTTTTAATGTATTTTATTTATGTGCATATAAAATGGCATATCATAGTTCTTTCTAAGTCATCTTTCCCTCGTTCACAGGGCAAATTTGGGGATTAGTCCTGAAAAACACTGCTAAATGGTTATAAAACGAGTTTTAAACTTTTTTTTTACCTGGCCACGTTCTAAAAATACATAATTTAGCCTCACCGGATTCTTTACCTTGACTATCTGCGCATGCGCGGTCGTTTGGCGCCTTTTCGGTTTCTGAAGTTTGACCTGTAAATAAAAGAATTACCACAACAATAACAAGAAACGCAAGTAAAACAATAGTACACAATAAAAAACTGATTATCATACGATTAAAAGCCTATGTTCCTCAATTAAAATATGATTGCCATAGCCATTGTTATGACAATTCTCCCACCCCCAACTATTCAAAATCATTGGCTTTATTTTGTAAAAGTAACTGATTTTGGCGGTTTTTACTTTACACCTTTTATGCAGGTTAGATTTTACTCAGTTACTATATCTCGTTGTTTTATTTAGGTTTAATGATTAAAAATTATAATTTTCTTTTTATTTGTTGACAGTGGAAGGCGTAATAGTACACATGTATTGTTTAACGTCTTGATTTATTATTTTACAGTGTGGTACAGTTACATTAGGCAAGCCACATATTAATACACTTATTTAATTATAAGAAAGGGATTAAGTCATTAAACTAAAATAAATCTGGATTATTTTGTTTAAATAAATACATTTTTATTTCATTTATTTTTATTGTATTAATTGTTATGTGTACATGAAGGTTTCCCAAAAATAGCTGAACAAAAAGGTTAACAAACAGACTATGCATTCTTGGATCTGTTCTGATCTGGGGTTTTTTATTTTATAAATGGACAGACTCTGTATGTGAAACATAAAAGCCCTTTAGGGATCACGGAAATTTGTATGTTGATTAAAAATAATAGCCTACTAATACTAATAATAATCAAATCTGCAATGTAACACATTACTTACATATTTAATTCATGCATTTATTAAGATGCATGAGCAGTAGCAATAGGCGACTGAATATAGAATATGTGATTTTATTTATTTAGAATTTATAGTGATAAAAAAATTATAATAGCTTTTGAGATATCAGTTGAATATGTTATGCTCATCTAAAGAATTGTCGTTTTCACTCATTTTATAATATAATTATGCTATATTATTATAGGCCTAATTAATTCTCAGTTTGACTTTTTAAATTTTTTAATTACAATAGGAACTGTATTGAGCAGAGCAATGGTTAAAATAATAAAAAATAATTTGCAATCATTAGTACAAAATTAAGTCCTATTCAACCAGTTGTTCAACCGCTGAGAAGTTCTACAATTAATGAGTGATAATTATTCATGTGCGTCCTTTTTATGATCACTTTAACAAAGAGTATATACTCTTTGACTTTAACAACACACTGACCTCGGAAATTAAACCCCGACGTCACCTTTGACGTCATCCTTCAGCGAGGATCAGCAGCTGATCTACAGTCAGTGTTTACGTCACAGCTCACGCTTTAAGAGCTGGAAAACGGCTGATTCTGGGTCAGATTTTAAAATAAAATACACAGAAACGTGTGCAGATAAATGCTACACACAACTGTTATGCAAAGTATTCTTGATAATTTAGTAGCTCAGTCTAGTATGGATTTTATAGGAAATTCATTACATTTGAAGTAGCCTAGCATATTAGCTTTGTTGTTGTTTATTTTCCTATTTACTTTTATTGCATAATTGCACTGGCAAAACAAATTATATATCAATAGTTCGACATATCAATTATTCCTTTTCAATGTATTTTTCTATTTGTGTTTATTTATGCTTACATAGGCTACTTTTATTCTCATCTTATTGTGTGGAACTTAATACAAATTCCTCGTATGAGCAAGCATACTTGGCAGTAAAGCTCTTTCTAATTTATGATTTTTAATGAAAATGATCATGTTTATGAGTTCTCCTTCAAAGCCTGAGCTTAGCTCCAGAAGGACAGGAAATGCCTGCACAGGAGGAGGAAACGGCTCTAACCAATGAGGCCGGAGCGCACCTCCCTCGCGCTCCGAATGACAGGCTCGCAGACCTATTGGTGACCCCGCGAGAGCGCGTCGCGTGTTATTGGCAGATGTGAGGCCAATGCTGCGGCGCTGAGAGCTGTGCCTGCTGGAACAAGGCAGAGAGGAGCGTTTCTCTGAGGGAGAAGTTGGCTGGAGGTGCTGAAGATGGCGGATGGAGACAGCGGGAGCGAGCGCGGGGGCCTCCAGCACTTCCAGCGGGAGCAGGAGACCCAGGAGCTGGCGTCCAAGCGCCTGGACATCCAGAACAAGCGCTTCTACCTGGATGTCAAGCAGAACGCGAAGGGCCGATTCATTAAGATAGCGGAGGTGGGCGCCGGGGGCTCCAAGAGCCGCCTGACTCTTTCCATGTCCGTGGCGGCCGAGTTCCGCGACTACCTCGGGGATTTCATCGAGCATTACGCCCAGCTGGGGCCGAGCAGCCCGGAGCAGATCGCGCAATCGTCTGCCGGCGATGACGGAGGCCCGCGGCGGGCGCTGAAGAGCGAGTTCTTGGTACGCGAGAACCGCAAATACTACCTCGACTTGAAGGAGAACCAGCGCGGGAGGTTCCTGCGCATCCGCCAGACCGTCAACCGAGGTCCCGGCTTCGGCGTCGGCGGAGGAGGGGCCGGTCCCGGCGGCGGCGTGCAGGCCGGCCAAACCATCGCGCTGCCGGCGCAGGGCTTGATCGAGTTCCGAGATGCGCTCGCTAAGCTCATCGACGACTACGGCGGGGAGGACGATGAGCTCGGCGGGGGGCCCGGGGCCGCGGGGGGCTACGGCGAGCTCCCCGAGGGCACCTCCATCATGGTGGACTCCAAGAGGTTCTTCTTCGACGTGGGCTCCAACAAGTACGGCGTGTTCCTGAGGGTCAGCGAGGTCAAGCCCAGTTACAGGAACTCCATCACCATCCCCTTCAAGGCCTGGGGGAAGTTCGGAGGAGCCTTCTGCCGCTACGCCGAGGAGATGAAGGAGATCCAGGAGAGACACCGGGATAAGATGTACGAGAGGAGAGAGGAGTCCGAGGGCGAGGACGTGGATGACGACTGACCCCCAGGAGATGTGTGAAACAATAAGTGCATGAATTGAACTCAAATAGCCTACTAAAATATTCATCGGACAGAAAAATAGATCTGTGAAGTTTCTATGTGGTGAGGGTTTGGGGAGGGGGGGCCGCCTAAGTTTGAAGCCATGGGGCGAAGGATGTCTCGTGGGGTTTGATTTATTCCTGATGCTGCCCTGTCCTGTGAAACCAGCAAGTTTAATTGTCTTAGCTCACAATTAAACCTTTGTTACATCAACGCCAAGGCTGCTGAATTTCAAAAGCGGCATGTATACGACCAACAAGGCTGTAAGGGTGCAAACATGTTTTTAGAGGGGAGAAGTTTAGTATATACAGTATATATAAATATATATATATATATATATATATAGCGTCACTGGTCTTCATGGTGTGTTTCCAACCAAGGCAGCATGGGACTTTCTAAATGTTTATCCAAAGTTGTGTTCCTAGATTATTTTTTCCCTTTTATAGACGGATGTTCCCTGAATTAGTATTTTAGGGTTTTTGATTTTCACATCAACATTTTAGGGTTTGGCCAATTTGATTGAGCATTGAAAAGTTTTAAATTCAGATTTGGATCATTTTGACCCCCCGGTTTTGAGTTTGTGTGTCTCGGCTGTTCATAGTGAGACTTTATAAAGTCAAACTCTGACTTTATTACAGGCATTATTAATGAAAAGAGTTGCTTTGTGCACATCCTTCCACCGGTGCTATCAATTGATGACGATGATGTTTTGGTTTTGGGGTCAACATAAAAAAAAAGCTTCTTCTTTTCCGACTTGGGTCCAAGTCCTCTTTTGAATATTTAAGGACAGATTGCTTAAGTCAATAGACGCGTGATATAAGTTAATATTAAGGACAGAAATATGTGGATGAGTGTATTTTCACCCCGTCCCCTTTTGCGTTGTCTTTTTTTTTTTAATGTGAGATTGTACTTTATCAGAGAATACGAAAAAAAAACAAACCAGCATATTTTTGAATACACAAAGTAAAAATTATATATAAACTACAGAATTATTAAAGCTCGAGAAGCTAATTTTGTAAAAAAGAGAAATAAGCTGGGATTGGAAGACTGTCCAGTGTTTTTGTTTTGTGGAAGACTAGATTAGCCTTGCGGAAAAAAAATTAAACGTCACCCTCCCAAGCTCCTCCCACGACCTTTTTGAGTTTACAGCACGCACTTCATTACATTTTTCTTTCTGCGCGATTTATATGGAACATCTTTCCGGTGGTGCGTTCATTTCTGTGCATGCCCGTCCCGCGTTTGCCTTTTTATTTAATTTATTGCTTTCTCTTGTGTAGTATCTGCAGCTATATTAATGCCAGATTTTTGTTTAGCCTTTCACCAAAAATATTCTAAAAAAAAATAAAAATAACCAAGTAGACCAGTGGGTTATGATGGAGAAAGAGATCGTTAACGACGTGAAACACATTTCATCCATGCACTTTAGCGAAAACAATACGCATGCATCCATGGCGAAGAATTGAACGACCTTTAGTTTTTATTCTCATTATTATTATTATTATTTGGGAGCAACAGTGTTTCGTGCTGATAGGTAGAGCCTCCTTTGATCCGTTTCGTTTTAAATGGCAGCTGTTGAAGTCATGTGTACTGCTGTGGTCCTTCCTAAAACGCAAGACGGACGAATTACGAAATATTTTCACACACTCCTATCTGTTGGCCGCAGAATTGTTAACGGATGCCAGTCTCCGCGCTCGTTCTCTGTGCTTCCACGATTGCAGCAGCTGTTTCTCCTCAACGGCGCGCTGACTTAGCAGGCCGGCTATTTTAATGCGAGGAGCATGAACAGGGTGAGCATTCCTGGATTCAGCTGTGCCGTTTGCTCTGTAGTGCGCCGAGGCACAAGGGCCCGATTGTTGAGTCGTTTGCAGGCCACTGCGAATGTTATTACATCAGCAGACTGCATTCGCTGCATGTGATGAAGCCGTATAGTGGAGAGAAAAAAAACCCACCGTAATCAAGTGTTTTCTGTGTAACCCTTAAAAGCGGGCCCTGATTTGGCAGCCGAGCCTGAACGGCAGTAGAAAGCGTGACACAGCAGCTGTTGGCAGGACATTCTTGCGTCACCCCCCCCACCCTCCTCAGCTGCTGTTCGGGTTGCTCCTCTAAACCGAGCATTTGTAGACGGGAGGCACCATTCGGGACTCGAGGGGAGGGCTGAGCTGGTTTACAACATGCTTTAGGAACGACATTTGCCATGTTTTGCGCACTTTGTGTTTAAATCAGCAGCGTTTGTGCATTCGTTTTGATTGTATGCCCCATCAGTACTAATGAATGAGACTGAGACTTAATTTTTTCAAGCCATTCGAAAGCATTTTTTCTTAACTTTTTAGGGGACGCAGATGCATTTAAAATCCCAAGGCTGCTAAATGTTAAAGTGGAGTTGAATATCTAGCACTTTTTTTTTTTCTCCGTTCGTTAGAAACACAACAAAAAAAATCAAGAATCGGGCACAACTCTCTCGCAGAACACTAGAAGCGGACTTTCTTTCGACTGAACTTGGCTGTGTTTATTTCAGATGTATTATATATAAATATATATGTGAGGATATGTGCTGTAAAAGTTTGTGTTTTGTTTTCACCTTATTGTCACTTAAAAAAAAAAGGGGGGAACAGGAAGCAATACTCATCCAGAGGGATGGGATTATGAGTTCATTTCCTGTCAGGCTCTCACAATTGGCTGATTTGTCTTCCTGTTTCCTGTGGTTGGGATTTGTGCAAAGTTGTGTGGGGCGTCTGCATACTTTTCAAATGAACAATACCTCTGTACCACTGTACGAAAGATTGGAAAACTTCTGCAAGAATGTTCTGTTATTCCAGGTGACTCACCCGAGCTCTTAACAGCATCCATGTGTCAACCACGTTTTCCTGATCGTACGCACAAGAGCAGCAATTCATAGAATTTACAATCTTTATCGAAAGGTAGCTATTTTTCCAATATCTTACGTGTTCAGCAGAGAGTTTAACGTCGGAATGCCCTCGTCTGGTTTAAACTCAGGTTCTTGGCATTCTCCGTACACATTCGCTCGATTCATTTTCTGTCTGTTACTTGATACTGAAGTTACGGAGCGAGTTCATGGCTACTGCAGGACACTGTCAAGAGCTCAGGTCTTAGATACTCAGAGTATCTCCACCCATCCCATCAAGCCCCGCCCCTCACACTAGACTGCCTCTGTTAGAACCGGCAGCCTTCCATTTTTCCCATGGCTAAACCTTTTTTTTCTTTCGGAGATTTACAAGTCTATATTTAGAAAATGCTATGTATGTTTGTAACAGAATAAAGGAAATTATAAGTGATGGAAAGCAACTACTGGACTGGTGTTGGTTTGTTTATGAACGTTGTGTTCAAAGTTATTTTTATAGTATTTATAGATTTTATTCATATTTTAAATTAGCTTTTATTTGATATTTTTCCTTTTTTAATTATCCAGTTATTTTTTATTCTCTCTCTCTCTCTCTCTCTCTCTCTCTCTCTATATATATATATATATTATAATAATAATATATAATATTATTATTTGGGTTTATTTAAATTGTATTAATATTTTCCATTAGCTTTTATTTTATATTTTTCTCTTTATTTTTGTTAATCAATTACTATTTGGGTTTAATGTATTCTCATTTTATTTTTATCTATTTATTTCCAAAAAAATTTTTTTTATTCTTTAGGTTTATGTATTTTTTAATTGTAATTAATTTATTTCCAGTTAGCAATTTTAGTGTTACTCGGGCAACGTTTGTAATTTTTGCAATATTTAGGGGTTAATCTAATGTTTATACCTAATTTTATTGCAGCTTTATTTAAATCAAGAATATTTTTAATCAATTGGTTAAATGCAATATCCCTATAGTCTACATCAAATTTCTTAAAAATATAGATTTTATTCATATTTTAAATTAGCTTTTATT
>JAUMHQ010000065.1:14858698-14866260 GCA_032361165.1 Enteromius paludinosus | reverse complement strand
GTTACTCCGAGGTTATTGTCCCACTTTCCAGACAAATAATTTGTCGCACTGCGCATGCGTGAAATGCGTAAAAAAAATTAACGTAATTAACGACAAAAAATAATTAACGTCGTCAACGCGTTATTTTTGACAGCCCTAATATTATTCATATTCCTATATTTTATATCACATAAACATATTTGTCTTAAATATATACATGCGTGTGCTTGTACATAATAAACATACAAAAATAAATTATGTAAGCACAAAGAAAAACAAATTTAAATTTGACATATTAAGCTGAAAAATAAAGTTGTTTCAGTTACGGAGCAGACATGTATGTTTTGATTAAATGAACAAGGACAAAAAACAAAACATAAACAAAACGACAAATCATGCAAAATAAGACCAAGTCAACTCTGATTCATAAGCAATGATTCATGATCAAATATGATCACACACACGCATTACAAGAGTCATGGTAAAAAGTGTGTGGAACAACACAAGACGAGAGCTGTGTGCTGTTCTGTCCTCACCTTGATGAACTGCAGGTCTGTGAGGGCTCGTACTGTGTAGTCGGGACAGTAGCTGGACGGGCTGGTGGCGTCTCCCAGATCAAAAGGGTCTCTGGGGGAGTGACGCTGCGTGGACACCGGAGACTGATGGACTGATAACACAAACAATCATCACGGTCAATATACCAGAACACAGACTGCCATTATCCACAGCACTAACACTGTGATCCCAATCAGGCCTTACGCAATAAAACAACAAGTGATAAATCTTATCACTTCCTCAGATGCTTATCTAATCAACTGCTACTGCATAAAATGATCCACGACTGGATTGGACGTTTGTTATTTTAGCTCCGCCCACAGCAACATCTCACTGGTCTAAAACGACAATCCGCTGAACTGTATAGTAAGCATCTAATATGTTCTAATTGGATGCAAACGTATCACCTCCTGTAGAATTGAACTCTCATTGAGGACTGGAAAAACTGGAAAGTGTGCAGCTTGTGTGGTCAGCTGATCATCAACATGTAAACAACAGCCCCATATAGACCTTTTGCTTTCAAAACACACAAGGCAGTTTACAAGCAAAACTCACAGGAATGTGTTCGACTGTCGTATCATTTTTAAGCAGCATTCACGAGGCAATATTCCTGACAAAAATGATGAATTTTGGACTGGATCTGGGATGATCATAAAATGACATATTGCCGGGACAAACCTGAGGAGGGAGCTGTGAGCGCCGAAACGCCGTAGTAGGTGAACGCACCATTCTCAAACTTCAAACCCTCTTTCCCGATCTCCACCTCCACACGGCCCTACACACAAACATTTTTTTTTATTATTTATATTAGAATTTATATATATTATTTGATAACTTATTAAATAATCAATCACATTATTGGTTCAAATATATTAACTATTATTACAATAATAGTTATTATTAAACTATCAATATTAGGGCTGTAACGATACACGATATGAAACCGAAATCTCGACACTCAGATCCACGATCCTGTGTCGCGGTGTGATAAGGGAGCATCGCGACACACACCCCATGACCCCAATACCTTGAATTGCGTGAAGATGATTTTTTTCTGCACTTTGCACGCAGATGACATTTCATGTCACGCGGTTTTGAAATGAGCTCGCGGCTCCCGTTTCTTTGCGTGTAGATCTGTTTTCCTCTGGCGTATGTAATTTACCGCGCGCGCCAGCATCAGTGGTGCGCTTGCGTATTACTGGCATAGATTTGCCGCCATAGATATGCGACCATTTTCGGTTGTCGATAACGAGGGGTTCAAGTATTTACTCAGTGTGCTTGAGTCCCGTTATCTATTACCAAGCCGGGCGCAAATTGTTTTCAAAATAGTTTTTTTCTCCCACCCCCCCACGAAAAAAAATCGTGATACGAACCGAATCCTGGGTGTGGTGTATCGTTACAGCCCTAGTCAATATTAAGTCGTCAAATATTGACAATTTTAAATATTTTAAATATTATAAATTATAACCATTTTAATAATAAATACTACCAGTACAACTAATATATTTGAAAACATACTTAAATAATTATCAATGTTTACATTATTACATATAATTTAAACAGTTACGATTATTATACTAAAAACAATTCTAATTACTTTAATCATATATGAAGAGTTTATTTGCAAAAACACCTCAGTTTTTTTGTGTTACCATGTTTTTATTGATTTATTGTGTTAGCTAGCTGTTTTTAAGTTATTTTTTAATCTAGTCAAAATAACCCTAATGCAGTTTGATTGTAATGCACGTTGAAAAAAGCATGATTTTTGAGAATAGTTAAAAACAGAGTTATCTGTTTTTGCAAATCAATTTATATTATATACTCATAAGATTTTTTAATTAAAAAAAATTACTACCACCAATACTTCTAATATCATAATTACCAAAACACTACAAATAATTATCAATATTTCAATATTTATTTATATTCTATAAAATATAATTATTATTAAATCAACTTATTAAATCAACAGTGATAAATGATCAAATAATGAATTTAATAATGAAGAAACTAACTACCAATACTACTACTATCGCTTTTATCAAAAAGACATCCTGATAGATTAATAGTAACAAACAATTCATCTAGTTAAAATATAATAATTAAATGATCAATGTTACATAAAAAATATAAAGACAACAATAAAAAGGTTACTACAATTAACACTAATAATAATGTCATATTCAGATATTGTATATTTATCCACGCTATCATTGACAGCAGTGCTTCTGGAGTGCACCTGCAGCAGCAGAATGAAGTAATCTACGGGGTGGTTCCGCGTGTACAGGTAGTGATCCGGACAGAGCCGGTTCGCGGGGTCAAACTTCACTTCTTGGTTGACGCTCGGGTGCCGCAGCAGATGAAACAGGACTCTCTCCGACACACGCTGTGGGCTGAAGTGTTCCACCTCTAAAACACAAGAGGACGAGCACTACTTAATGGACTATGAAATCACCTCCATTAACCAGCACACAACCAGCACAAATCGTCCCGCCGCTGGTCCGAGAGACGGGAGTGTCCTTTAAAACTTGAGACAAACTTCTTTAGCTCCTTACACTTGTTTAGAGCCAGTAAGATTATTTAATGTGCAAATGCCATTTATTTGATCAAATATACTGTAAAATTGTAAAACACAATTTAAAATAGCCTACACGTCATATAAAAGGCTTTAAATTACATTTTACCTTTGAGAATATGTCACGCAGTAATAGTGATTTTAACATGGTTGCAAACGTTTTAGCATCCAGAAACACTTGGGAACTTTATCAGTGCTGCTTTTTGTTGTTCATGAATACTGATTTTAAAGAAAGCAATGAGAAAAACTATTGAGTATTCTAGACTAGAAAAAAACTGATTTCTCCAAAGAATGTGGGAACCTGGACCGCTTAACCCATGGTAAAATCACTGTAACACACAGCCTCCAGCAGCTTATGGTTTGAGATTAAAGCAGGCTGACCTCGGGACAGGAATCGGTGGGTGGCTAGCAGCAGTTGAGGAGAGGTACGGATCTTCGGTTCACCCTCTGGAGGTTTGAAGATGGAGAACTCGTCGTGAACGCTGCGCGGCTCCAAAGGAATCTCCACCGGGGCCATAGGGCGCCTCACCTTCATGTCCACTGTGGAATAAAACAAATCACATTATAATTCGGTTTAAACAACGCGACTCAAAAACGCATCATGCAGCTGCTCACTGTAGCCATCAGACTCGTCCAGGATCTCAGATTTGATGATCTCCTCGATGACGTCCTCCAGCGTGACCAGACCCAGAACCTCGTAGAACGGATCTCCTTCACCCTCATTATTCACCTTCTGAACGATGGCCATGTGGGAGTTTCCTAGAAAGACAGAGAGAGGACATACGTTTTAGTAGACGATTTGTAATGACTTTGTTTGACTCAAAGATTCTATAACTGTGTTCTACAATTTATGATTAATAATAACAAAGATCATTGTTCATAAATCAGTGTAATAAACACTGCTATATAAGCATTGTTATAGATGTATTATATATATACATATATATAAAAACAAAATCAAATCAAACAGAAAATGTCTAATGAAAATAAAACCCCAAATATTTATTTCAGTAAATTGGTCAAATATATATATACATATATATGATAACTAGTTTGAAGGTATAGGTTTATCATATTATCAACATGCTAATAAAACACACACTAACAGATTAATAATGGTAATAATTATTATTCCTAAATATTTAATAATTAAAATTTAATTTAAAATATTAGTATTTTAATAAATGCTAATGTTTTATAAATAACAATAAATGATTAAAAAAAAAAAAAGTTTAGTAACAATAAAAGCCTAAAAAAAGCAATAATTATTCTGACAATAATAGCATTAGTAATTGTAGTAATACTACTACTTATAATAAAATAATTGTTTAAATATTGGAGAAAAAAAATCCTGTGATGTATGATGAAAAAAAAAAAATATATATATATATATAAAATTATTACTTTTTTTTAACATTTAAATTATTTTCATATTTTAAATGACAAAATGTTAATAAAAATATTAAGCCTAAATATTCAGTCAAAAGCCCAAATGAACTGAATATCTGCAAAAATGTATTCAACTAGTTTGAGGGAATCTTCATAGGATTATCAAGTTATGAAAACACTTTCTGCACAGATTAGTAATACATAATAATAATAATAATAATAATAATAATAATAAACCAAATATTATATGGATTCTGTATTGGTCTGGTCAGGTCAAAAGCAGGTCAAAAGCTGATGATTGGTAAAATCTGATTGAACACTGATACACATGATTTGTAGGCATCTGTTCAAGATTGACATGCCTTTTTTGAATTCCTCCAGCATTGCATCCAGCTTGGTGTCATTAAAAACAAAATGCAGTGGATGGTTGTAGAACTTGGTGATGGTGGTCATGGGAGTGCGGTCCTCCGGGTCGACCAGCGCCAGGTCTTTGACATACAGGATTTCGATGATATTGGACCTCTCCTCCTCGTACACCGGGAAGCGAGTGTAGCCGCTCTGCATGATCTCGGACATGGTGTTGAAGTCCAGCACTGCAGTGGAGGGCAGCATGAAGCAATCTTTCAGGGGGGTCAGGATGTCCTCCACGGTTTTGGTCCTGAGAGCGCCTTTGCTGAACTCCACTTTGACGAACTCATTATACGGATCGTTCACACTAGTCCGAATCATTTCCATGGTTTTCTCACGGATGCCCACTGTGCTCACGTCCCGGTGCAGGATCAAGTCCAGCAGGAGGCCGAGAGGACATGAAAGTGGACACGTCAGGATGAGACAGATCTGGGCCAGCCATATCAAACCCTGTGCCATCTGGAACCCATAACCCGAGCACACAATATGAGGAACCAGCTCAGCCAGGAGGAATATGAGGAAGCCACTCGTGAACACAGCAGGCACGATGGACCCATAGAGACGGAACAGCAAGACGCCGAGCACCGAGTGACCCAAGGCGCAAAGGAACAAGAGCGAACAAACCAGAACGTTTCCTCGCCTCCGGATGGGCTTGAGGCGCTTGGCCGCCCGCTTTTCATTCTCTGAACCGCAGCTGTGCAGAACATACAGCTCCAGTGGGTCCAGCCACAGCAAACTCAGATTCACACATCTGACCACACCACAAACCAAGACCAAAAGCACAACCACCAAAATCAGACCCCATAATGGAATGTAATCTGACGGCACATCCGGGTTCTTAATAACCAACTTGTCCGACCCGAAAGAGCCCCACACCTGGCCCTTTAAGACGCAGAAATGATGGAGCACAGGCTCTGCATCTTCATTCTCCGCTTTGGATGCTGCAGCTTCGGTTTGGACCTCTATAATCCCGCTGTTCTCGTCTTCCGACGCGAACGCTCCGCGTAACTGGAACGCAGAGGAGTTGCGGCGTTCCTCCAGCGCGCAGGGGTCAAGCGAACCGCCTCCAGCCGCGGCGAACGCGACCCACGGCCAGGTCTCATTGGCCAGGTAGGACCCAAACAATCTGAGCTTGAAAGTGGTCCCGTGCGGAGCTACGATGACCCGTTCGCGCATGAACACCCGCTCGGTAACGTCCTCCAGGCGCAGTCCGTAAACCTGCGTCTCTTGAAGGCTGCAGGTTCCGAACCCGCACAGGAACGATATGATCAACGGGAGACGCAGCTCCGCCAAGCTGACCACCATATTGGAATAGGGCAGCCTGGCTTTATGAATCATGTGACGCCGATGTTGTTGCTGCTATGCTACCCTCCTACTTTTTCAGTTGTTTTCATATAAAACGGCGAGGGAAACTGGCTCGGTCCGGCCGCCATCTTGGCTCGGAGATTCTTAAGAAACAGGCACGGACTTGCCCCGGGACTCTGGAGCCACAATGAACGCAGTTTCTTTTTTTGCACTGCCGCTACGTCGTGTCTACAAGGGGCCAATGACAGATGTGCAAGTGCTCGCTTGACCAATCAGGGAACGGCCTGGCATGGTACACCACGCCCACAAGAGAACTGAAGACCTCCAGCGTGAGATTAGCATCTTCTCAAGGCTCTTTGCAAAACAAACATTCACAGCCCTTTAGGCGATTCTAGCGGTTAGGTTAACAAAGAGAGAGTTAAAAACTATCCGTAATGCTTGCTAAAGTTTTACCAACACTTTGCAATTGAAATAAAAGCAACATCACAGACTGAGCAAAAGAAGTGTTTTAATAGAGAAATATCTGGATTTAGCATTTACATCATCAGAACTCGACAGAAATACAAAATATTATATACAGATTGCTTTAAATACGACCGTGTTCATGGGAAGTACAGTACATCTGCGTTTGCATTTCCCTGTTAAGAAAGCAACTTAAAAAAAACCCCGAAAATCATACAGTTTGTGATGTTTAAAAAATAAAAAAAAAATAAAAAAATCATGGAATCATTTTTCTGTATTTCACATGGCTTTTTAATGGAAGACGTGTGTTTTCACTCGTTATAGTGAACCCAAAACAACGTGTGCTTACCTAGTATGCAATACAATAACCAGAACTGTTTGAAAGGCCAATATAGCTCATGACCCTGAAAAGTAAATAAATGCAGATGCTTCCTGAAAACACACTTTATAATCTTTAACTGCGGTCTAATTATCAAACAGGAGACCCTGCACAGCATTGCTCCCGTTGAGTTCCTCAGGAGAAACTACCATGAACATTAAAAGCAGATTACAGAGCTGAATTGAAATCCCAGCACCACTCTCAAAGGAATTTCATTAGTTCCCCAAAAACAAGAGTCCCTGTGCAAACGAGAGAGGAACATGGGCATTAAATAGACAAATCAAAGTGCAGAAGGCTTTGGCTGATGTGTTCACAAATTTAATTCCATGTAGTGTTCCAACTTTGGTCATGATATAACATGTTACACCTCAGTACAGAGTGAAAATGCGAAAATGCCCACGTTTTGGTTTAAGTCGAAGTAAATACTAGTCAAAGGAAATGTCAGTTGAGGTAAAATGCAACGTATTTCTTCTCTCACTGTGCAATTGTACATTAAACATCTTAAAAAAA
>JAUMHQ010000065.1:14829566-14853598 GCA_032361165.1 Enteromius paludinosus | reverse complement strand
ATTAAAATATTGATCGTTTTTCTTCATGTTTTGATGTAAAATATAATGTGCAGTGTTCCCAATAAATGGAAATAAAATATTATACGAATTCTGAGCTTTACTCACGTTTTAAAAAACCCTGCTATTATTTTGAACACAACTGTACATGCCAGGGAGTTGTGTGGATGTTTGTGGGCGTTCAAAGTCTCCAGAGCTTCCAGCGGAATTCTCCACCGATCAGTTTTACTCACCTGAAGGATAAGGACGAAAAAGTCGACAGGTTTTCCGCGCTGATATAAATAGTGCTGTTGCGAGCGCTTGTCGTTCTCGTTGAACTTGATCTCCTGAATGACATCCGGGTGCTTGAGGATTCGCAGTAAGACCTTGTCTGAAATCTGGAGCGGACTGAAAAGGCTCACCTCTACGGAAAGATGGGACAAGGCAAAAATCCCCTGTTAATCCCAATAGCAAGTGCTAAAAGACTGAGGAGGGATCTAATAGACATAACAGCTCACCAGTAGCAAGGAAACGATGCGCTGCCAGCATTAGTTGTGGAGATATCTTGACTTTTGATTCCCTCTCATGTTTGAAAGCAGAGAAGTCCCTCTTGTTCTTGTTGGGATCTACTTTCTTTCTGTTACGATTGTCAGCTAGAAGGCAATAAATAAGCATTAAAGAGACAGATCACACAAAAATTTCACGCAAGACCTTCGTTCACCTTTGAAACACAAATTACGGTACGTTCACACGGGGCGTCAGCGTCAACGCTTCCTATTAACTTTGAATGGGTGACGTCAAGTGTTGCCGAAAGGCATAGTGGTTCCGTCGGCGCTGCTTCACTGGCATTGCTTGCGGCAGAAGTTGAGAATTTTTCAACTCCTGCCGCGAGCAACGCCAGTGAAGCACCTCCAACGGAAGCGTCAGCCAATCAGGATCGATCTATGCAAATACAGTAGCCAGGTGGCAGCCAATCACGTTCATCCTGTTCAAGAGCAGCAAACTGTCTAATTTCATTGGCTGACGCTATGACCAGGTGTCCGTGCCAAACTTTAGCCAAGCCTTCCTTTAAGCGTTGACACTGACGCCCTGCGTGAGTGCACCAAAACCATTAAAGAGACAGATCACACAAAAATGCCACGCAAGACCTTCGTTCACCTTTGAAACACAAATTACGGTACGTTCACACGGGGTGTCAGCGTCAACGCTTCCCATTGACTTTGAATGGGCAGCGTCGCTTTACTGGCATTGCTTGCGGCAGAAGTTGGTAACGCCACTGAAGCACCTCTGACGGAAGCGTCAGCCAATCAGGATCGCTCTATGCAAATACAGAATCCAATCACATTCATCCAATAAAAATTGTAGATTCATCAGTGGCCTCTGACACCTCCTTACACGCCTGGTATCTCCAGTAGAATAAATCCCAGTACATAAAAAGTGATTGGTCATAAAGGACCGGGTGATTGCCCGCCGTAATAATGAGATTTAAAATGTATCCTCAGTTTGCTGCTCTTGAACAGGATGAACGTGATTGGCTGCCACCTGGCTTCTGTATTTGCATAGAGCGATCCTGATTGGCTGACGCTTCCATCAGAGGTGCTTCAGTGGCGTTGCTCGTGGCAGAAGTTGAAAAATTCTCAACTTTTGCCGCGAGCAATGCCGGTGAAGCAGCGCCGACAGATCCACAATTCCTTTTGGCAACGCTTGACGTCACCCATTCAAAGTCAATGGGAAGTGTTGATGCTGACGCCCCGTGTGAGTGCACCGTTAGGATATTTCTGATGAAACCCAAGAGCTCTCTGACCCTCCATAGGCAGTAAGTATCCCAACACGATCAAGGCTCAGAAACCTAACAGGTAGATCGTTTATAAAATTAAACGTGGCATAATTTTACGAAGCTACGAGAATACTTTTTGCGCACGTAAAAATATCGACTTTGTTCAACAATTCGTCTCCGCAGCATCACCCTATAGCACCATTTTGGAGATTATCACACATATAAACAACTGAGTTAATGCATGTATCCGGATCCGTTGTTTACGTTCAGATAAACTTTATGGGTTTTGAAGAATTTTCATTTCTAGGTGAACTATCCCTTTAAATCAGTCAACCAGTGCTCATCTTCGGCATAATAGGTCCAAGCGGATCAATAAAAACCATTGGCATTATTAGTCTCAATAATCTACTTAGGCTTATGTTGCTTTTGGGAAAGCCTAGATCAATAAATCAATTGACTGGTTAATTCCACTGGTTATATCTCATCCCTAGACATGAAATTAAGAAAATCACTAGCATGAACATACTGTAGAGATCAGACTCATCCAGGATCTCAGATTTGATGATCTCCTCGATGACGTCCTCCAGCGTGACCAGACCCAGAACTTCGTAGAATGGATCTCCCTCACCCTCATTATTCACCTTCTGAACGATGGCCAGGTGGGATTTACCTGTGGACAGAAAAACCTGAGATACAAATCTCCCACTAAACATGTCAAACACTTGGAAAATGGGGGAAACAAATAAACCAAGTGCTGTAATTGCAAACTGAATGGCAGTTTAATAGTTATTTAACAAAGATTTAGCTCACACCAGGCTAGGAAACCCAGTGAGTGGGTGTAGAATAATTCAAACCATATTGGTATGGAAGCACTGCATGGACATGCATATTAATGAGCTGTATTATCACTGCAGTCTAAAAAACCCTATGAATTATTCATCCTCTTGGTTTATCCGAGGGGCCGGATCAATCATAACCGTTTAAGCAATACGGGACCATTAGTGCTGCATGTTTGGAGCCAGAAGAGAGTCAGATCACAAGTGCTACTAAACTTAGAGCGAAAAGAGCTTAGGAAGGGGAAATGACGGAGATGTCTGGGGATTAGAAAAAGGAAAGGATGGAGTACGACAGGAGCAGACGACACTTTGATGGTATTTAAAGTTAGGAGGGATACTGCAAAATCAACACTACTCCACAGAAACTGTATAATAAAACTGTTTAATTGTCAAAAACGGAATTTGTGCAGCACTTAATGCTCAAATCTGAACCAAAATAAATGGGTTCTTACCAATGCTGACAACAAATGTATTTATTTTTTTGTTGTTGTATGTTAATGCATTGATTTCCCCAATAAAGCTCTGAACTCTATTTAAAAAACAAGTTTATCAGACATATCAGGCAAAGGTTTTTCAAGTCACTAACCCAAAACAACACGATTTTTAAAAATAGCCCTAATATATATGTCAACTCAAACAGAGGAAAAACGCTGATTTATAGCACAAGCCTTGTTATATACTAAAGGAAGCATCAGACCAGCAGACTTGCTTAAGAGAACAGCTAATATTTTCTCATTGAGATACACTCCACTGTTCCTGAGGGATTGGAATTTAGCAAAACCACTCACATTCGCTTATTTGCATTCGCATAAGCTTATTTACATGCATTCATATCTCAGCGGAGCTCATTTAAAACAAATACTGAAAACACGTTTGAATAGGGTGTGCAGAGTTTCTACAAATTTATCGTCAAATGCAATAAAAGCTCTGCCCTGAGCTGGCATTTTGACTATACAGTGCCCGTCATATCCCTCTCTGGCTCCTCTGCAGTGCTGCAGTAATTGGAAGATGAAAAATACAGTGGGAGGAACTTCAAACTGCCAATCATTTCAAAACACTCCCATTCAACTCATTACTACTCTGGGGTAAAACTGTATTTTTTAAATGAGCTTCAAACGGCTTGTACAAAACTCATACCAACATAATTGTTATACTTTAAGTCAATAATTTAAGAGAAACTTTTATTCTATTATATTTTTTTAATATCAATATAATATAGAACATTTCAAATTAACATTTTAATTTTATTAAATTTTTTTACGTTTTTAATTTTTATTTCAGTAAACATTTATTTTACAGTTATGAACATGTTTTTTTTTTTTGTTGCTTTTAGTTTGCTTATTTAATTTTTTTTAGTTTCAGTTTTGCTAACAGTAATAACCCTAAACATACCTTTTAGCAGTTCATAATTCAATTAAATAATAAATAATAATAAAATTGGTTGACATTGGATCACACACAAATAAGCTATATATTTTTACATCATTAATTAACGATAAATAACTATGTTAGTTCACTTACTAAAGAAACCACTTTTGATATTACAAGTGCATTAGTAGATGCTGAGATTAACTTTAAAGATGATTCGTAAAATGTTGTATAAGTATTGTTCATGGTTAGTTCATGTTAAATGATGCAGTTATCTCATGTTAACAAATAAAACCTTTTTGTAAAGTCTTAGAAGCATCTGTAATTGATGAACTTGTACTAATCTGGATATTAAGGGGAACATTTTTGTTCAAACCCTCGGTGAGTGTGCAAACTCTGCTGGACCTGATGATGGTGTAAATTTTTTATGAGGGTCGGGTGCTTTTGGCTGCATGGGATTCCTCTGCCTTCACTAGACAAGCTTCATATTGATCGACGGGTGATACAGGGAACATATGGTTATTGATTCGGCTCTCAGGGGGAGTCTGGGCACCCATCATAATCAATAGGAGGTTGAAACAACTGCATGGAGCCAAAGCCTTTGCTTCCTGAGAGCACAGCACGTTCTGTTCAGAAGACTCAGGATGCACATGAAACACACAGCCACTAACCTTTCTTAAACTCCTCCAGCATGGCATCCAGCTTAGTGTCGTGGAAGACAAAATGCACCGGGTGGTTGTAGAACTTGGTGACCGTTTTTAGCGTGGTGCAGTCGTCGGGGTCGACGAAGGCCAGGTCTTTGACGTACAGGATGTCCACTATGTTGGAGCGCTCTGTGTCGTACACTGGTATCCGGGTGTAGCCGCTTTCCATGATCTCAGACATGGTGTTGAAGTCCAGTACGGTGTCGGTGTGGATCATGAAGCAGTGGTTCAGCGGCGTCATCACATCCTCGACCGTTTTGGTTCTGAGTTCCAGAGCGCCTTGTATGATGTTCAGCTCTTCCTTGACCAGATCGTTGTAGGGTTCGGTGACCTTCAGCATCTCCACCAACTTCTCGCGGTTGTAGACGGTGCCGATTTCCTGCCCGAGAATGTAGTCCAAAAGCTTACTGACAGGGAACGACAAGGGGAAGGTCAGGAGCATGAAAAATTTGGTCAGCATGATGGTGTTGGCGCCCACGGCCAAACCGTGGCGCGAGCAGAGCGCCTGTGGCACGATTTCACCAAATATGACAATGCCAACAGTAGATGCCACCACAGCTCCCAAGCCCGAGCCAATCAAGTCATCAAGCAGAATGGTCAAAGTTGTGTTGACCAGCACGTTACCCAACAATAAAGAGCAAAGCAGATAGTTGCCCTTGCTCCGAATGGGTTCGATTTTGCGCGCATACTTCTTTTCCTTATTAGTTCCACAGCTTTGCACAATGCGAAGCTCCATCGGATCCAACGCCATGAGTCCCAGGTTGAGTCCGCTGAACATGCCAGACAGCACCAGCAAGCCCGAAACCAAGATGATTAGGAGCCAAAGCGGCAGAAGTGATTCTTTCTCCTCTATGACCACCAGTTTCCCATCATTTTCACCCAGCTGCACCCACTTGTCTCCCGAGCCCTGCCTGACACACAGCCTGTAGGTCTTTTCCCGTTCACTCTTACGCAGTGGCTTCACATAAACACTGACCAGACCTGACGTCCGACTGTTGCTCACGTTCATGTAGGTACTGATGCTCATGTCTTTGGTGAAGTCCTCACAAGTCCTGTTTGACGCGTCGCTGTCCTCGGTATCCACGTACTCCGTGAACCTGATGTGGGATGCTGCGTCTGGGCTCAGGTGCACCCCGTAAAACCTGAGCAGGACGCTGCTCTCCTCCGTTACCTGGATGAGCCCGTCCTCTGTCGTGCTGGCCGCTTTGTCGCTCCTCTCCAGCCGCATGCCGAGAATCTGACTGCTGGAGCCGGGGCTCGACGTCTCCGTTCGCCCGCCGACAGAGCTCCAGAGGAACACGATGAAAGTTAGAAGACACCCCTGTCCGCTCCGCTCTGTCGCCATGTTTGTTGCGCTCTCACCGCAAGGCTGGACCTTACGTCACGTCATCGCTGCCATACGCGGATCCCGCCCCCTCATTTGCATAATGCACAATTGCGCAACGCCCACTTTAAATATAGTGAAAATAATTAGTAATAATGTCGAATTATACATGCTTATTTTAAAAACATATCATAAGGGCTTTAAAGGTATACGTCTCAAGGTGGTAATTATTCATGATAAATTGCGCTAATACGTTTAATAAACAGGCTACATTTAAGCATCTAATATTTTCACGATTAAAAATTATATTATCTATGTATTTTTTCTGCCGTGCTGATTTGTTTTTCGCTCGCGGCACAGTGTTGTAGCGCGTGGTGTTGTTATGCAATAGCACGAGCCTTGACCCCTTCTCTTCATCACACACAAAGAGTGGTGAATTTCATCACATGACGAAAATGAAATGGTAAGAAATAAAGGATATCATAAATTATATTTTAAATAAGTTTTTTTTGCAGCATTTGATTTGATGATTACAATTAAAGCACATTTCAACCTCAACTGCTCTGCTGTAGCACGTAATTATATATATATATATATATATATATATATATCAGTAAATATATCAAAAGCAATAGAATAAAAAATCGTAATGTTTAAATAGTAATAAAGAGTAGCCTAAATAAATCAACTGCAATAATGCAATGCATCAGTGCGTTTGTTGTTGGTGTAAGCGAGTAAAATCAATGTCATTGTGTGTACTGACCATCACTGCAAATGTGATGCAACCGCGTCCTCTAGTGTTACAAATAAACATAAACTCATCAACACAGTCTGTTTTCTTAAATGCATTTTATTCTCAGAGCAGTGCGCAATTATGTGCATGTTTTAAAACATTCTCAAAATTATATAGAAGTGATTTTCTACAACTAAATATTACAAAGATTAAAATAATCTTGCTATTACTGAAGGATTTAGCCATTACATGCACTGGCATGAGTAGGTTGTTTTATAAGTGCTGTTTCAACCTCATATGCATTGAGAGATATTCTCAGTACTCTATAATCATTTCACATTATGGAAAGTATCTATCTACCGATCAAATATTTTATACTTTATAGTCCTCATCAGTCTAGACTGCTTCCACCCATCATACACAATTGTAATTCAAATACTGCAAACGGTTCAACATCCTTTAGGAACTGTTTGCGTGCAATCGCTTTTCATAATTATATATAGCAATTAGCTTTTAGTGAGAAGAATTAGTTGAAAACAACAACAACACTTATCTAGTAGTTTTGATTTCCTGTGTTTAAAAATAGTGTGCTCAAAGTCCACGATGTAAGGACATGAGTAATCTTATCTAGTGCTAACAGATATATGACAAAGTCTGATTCCAGTTGAGATTTATGCCTGTTTTCCGGTATGTCCTTCAGGTAGAAGCACGTCCACAGTAAGGCTGACCTTCTTTGAATGCAACACACTGTAAGTGTTGTCAAACCGGACCACATCTGCAGAGAGAAATACATGTATAACAACAAATAATTCGAATTATTTAGCAGTTTCCTAAAAACTTTTTATCTCACAATTTAGACTTTTCTTCCCAGAATTGTGATTTTTAATCTCACAAATCGGACTTTATATCTACAGAAAAGTCTAAACTGTAAGATTTAAAACACACAATCACCTCTTGATTTTATTCTATGGTAGAAACACGCAAAAAAACTAAAAATTTCTAAATTCTAAACAAACGTACAGATGCCTGGTTCCTCGCAGGTATAGGATCCATCTTCTGGAACTAGGTGGGAATTGTAACGTTCTGTAGGTAGTATTGCCTGCATGGCTTCTACTTTCTTTGTCTCATTCCCTTTCATCTTCAGAAAAAGCCCAAAACCGATATCGGACCCTTCACTTGTAAACTGCCATCTGGATTGAGTAAAAACAGCGTACTACTAGAGATAGTTTCCCCCAAAATGAAAATTATCTTGTCTTTAACTCACCTTTAATAAAGCATCCTAGGTGTATGTGACTTATTCGTCTGGAAGAAGAACATCACATACACCTAGGATGCTTCAAAAGGTGAGCAAAAGACAAGATAATTAAAATTTTTAGGGGAACTATCCCTTTAACCACAAAACAAGAAATGCAATAGTAGTAGCATACATTTGGAATAAATTGCATGCTATTTTTCTAAACAATTGCGCATAACAATTAGAACATGTGGTACTTACCGTAGCACGCAATTTGGAAAAAGCACCTCATAATCTAGCTGGTGTGATGAGCCACGGTTAATAGTGATGCACTGGTCATACTTCACTTTAATAGAGTCCCGCACATAGTACGACTTCGGCACTACACCACCATAACGTAACTGAGAGGAAGACGTCAGATGAGTAAAAGCAACTAAATATTGCTATTTTGAATAGACTTCCGTTCAAAAGTTTAGGGTTCTAATATTCAGATTTTCTGCTCAAGACAAAACGCTTATTATCAATGTTGAAAGCAATCATGCTTCATAATAATTTTGTGGAAACCACAATACATTTCAACTGTGCTCTTACTGACCCCAAACCTAAATAGCAGGGTATGTTATTCTCCTGTGCGGTAGTGAACCTCACCATAGTCTTACAGAGAGGGTTTCCATCAGGATCAGTCATGGATCCCCCATAAACCGCAGGTAACTGATCTGCATCCACATAGTTCCTCAAGACCTCCTTCCAGTTGGCTAGAAGTTGGAGATCATGCGGGTGAAGTTACACACCAAAGTCAAAAGCAATGGGACGTTTGCACTAATGAGACAACTTACAACCCAGCACAGCAATCTTCTGCCTTGTTTCCTCACGCAAAAAGTGTTTGACCAAGTTATATGCAATAGGGAAGAGTTTAGGGGCTGTAGAAAGAAGACTTTTATCATTAAAGCGTTCAGAACTGTTTAGCATCAAAAAATATTATGCTGATGTGATTTGACTGGTGCAACAATTACTCACCTTTGATTAAAAGCACCTTTTTTAGGCTCTCTGGATAGTTCTCTTCGAACATAGTCAGAATCTGTAGGGAGAAATGTCACAATATAACAATTTTAAATGTTGTATATTTAATGTAACGTGAAGAAATGTGTTACAAATATTTCATCTCCAAAATGAAAACTTGCTGAGAGTGTAGTCCCTCTTGAATAGATCCAAGATGTAGATGAGAATGGATGCTCTGCAGTGAATGGGTGCCGTCAGAACGAGTCTCCAAACAGCTGATGACAACATCCCAGTACCCCACATGTAATCTAGTGTCTATTAAGTTACATCTTGTGAAGTGAAAATCTGCATTTGTAAGAAACAAATCCATCATTAAGGCATATTAAAGTCTTTCCTGTTGTCCTCTCACATCAAAAAACAAAACACCCACATATTTGTCGAACTGTTTTGGACCATTTTCGCTTGTAAACTGTGTAATCTGTGCATATTTGTCTTCTGATTCAGATGAGATGACTTTTTCACTTGTAATTTAGTCAATAAAACAACAGTATAAAGCAAACACGGAGCTTTTCACTTCATAAGATGTAATTGAGATGTTTTTATCAGCTCTTTGGACTCTCATTCTGACGGCACCCATTCACTGCAGTGGTCAGCAAGTGCTACATTTTTCTAAATCTGTCAGACAAACAAATTCATGTCCATGAATGGATGAACTGAGAGTGAGTCAAATGTTAATTTTTATATTTGTAATGTTATAATGTTTTTATTCATTTATATACTATACTTACTGACCGGCAAATAACAAGATTTTTTGTGCCTGAGCATGTGGCTTGGTCACAGTAAAATACAAACAATTATATAAAATAATACTTAAAGTTTGTATCTCATTATTATTGGACTGTACTGAGAGCATCATGTTCCTACCTCACCATACAACTCAACGGCAGGCTTCCAAAGATGTTTCATGCCAAGCCCCTCACAGTCATAAATGATGGTGATTGATTCAATATAATTGCCAAGCTGATGAACAAGATCACCCAAAAACAATAAAAAAACACATATATATATGTACAGATATAATCCTGATCACTGCAGATGGGGAGCAGATTTGAATGTTCAAACAATAAAATATCACATTACACACTTATTAAACAAAGGTTCCAAAAGGGGCTTTTTGCAGCAGTGCCATAAAAGGAACATTTTTAGATTTTGGTGAACAGCCAACAAAGAACCGTAATTTTTTAAAGCGCAGAAAATAAAGGCACAGTTTTTAGAGCATTCTTAGTCATTTGGTCTTTATCTGACATACTTTACCTTTTTAGACTGCTTCTCACACTCTTGTCGTAGCATTTCAGCATCTCTGACTTTGGTCCTCAGGCAGTCTTGTTTGCTAGCTGACAGTAAAAGGCCCTTTGGATCAAGAGGGCCGATAATATCGTACCAGACAGGACTTCCTTCACGGTCATAGCCACAAAATCCCCCCGCCACATAGCGCTGAATAACCTGGATGGAGAAAAACAAAGATTGTTAGCAAGGCAATTTTCCTTTTGAGACCATGATAAATATTTTAATTGACCTGTCCTGATATACCTCAGGTGGCTTCCAGTCATCAATAATGGTGTCTACTTTCATGTGCCTGCGAAACTCCAGATGCTGGAGTACAAACAAAATGATATATATACATATGAGAAAAGACTTCACAGAATTCTGGTTTGATTTAGTTTCTTACATGCATTATTCAAAGTGGCTGTATTACAGAAATGTCCTATTTTACAGTGTATACTATATATATATATATATTTCCTAAGTAAAATTATTATGGTAACTAAATATGATAGGATTTTGAGTTAGGATGTTTCTGTAATATAGCCTCAAGCACTTGAAAATTAATGTAATGTGTGATATTACCTTTCTAATCATTGCCTCAGATTTTGGGACATTGAAGCTTCTAGCTGTAAACAAGATATAAAAGCAAAGTTAAAATGTCTTATGTAATCTACACAACTTGTGTTACTTGTAGAAATGTCTTTGAAATGATTTTCATCCAGAAATGACTAGAAAAGGTCACAAATAATCATATTTTCTTTTTTTGTAAAATATACTCCTATAATTTTTGTTCGAAATATTTGTTACTCTACAGTCTTGATTCTTTTATTTAAAGGCAAAACAGGAAATAAAAGCACAACAAATTCCAGATTTCTATGCTGCTTATTCCCAGATGAATATACATGAGGACTTTGGGATATTATACAATAATGTAGTGCAAAGGGTGAGAGCAAATAATTCTGGAACGGTCAAAAATCACAGGTGAAGAGAGATAAACACTGACGCATACATTCAAAAGAATGTCACCTTGAACTCGTCTCTAAAAAAGTAAAGTCAACAGATGGTTTGGGGAGGTTCTGCCTCTACATACAATATTGATTTCTAGATAAAACTGGTCAAGGTGAAGCAATCGGACATGCAAAAACTAAAAACGTCTCAGAAATAACGTTTCTGTTTCATGGAAGAGTACTTTGCATATTTGTCCTCCATATGTTGGCTGAAGATTACCGTAGATCTGGCAGTCATTTAATCAACACACAGGTTCATGGGGTCAAAAGGTCACCCATAGAGCATGACCATTCAGTCAGAGATAATTTAATGGCAAGAATTTTAGCAGGCTTCCACTACATTCTTACAAAAGTTATATGAAATCAAATTCCCAGTTTATGAGAAGCATGTTGTTTCCTGTTGCTTTGATGTTTGTGTTACATTTCAGAAAATGTATTCCCACCTCTGAGCCACCGGAGCAGGTAATGGTCAGTTTGATTGGGCAGTTGATCCAACACATCTGCTATTTTCTCCCGAAACTAATAGTAAAAAAAAAAAAAAAAAAAAAAATGCATTAAAATATATAAACCAATCTTTGACAGGAAAAAGATTAACTCTGAAAATGTGTTTTGTATGCTGTATTACATTTTAATATAAGGACATGCCACTGTTTAAAGTCTGGGGTCTTTATGTTAAAAAGAAAAAGTCTCAAAGCTACAGTAAAAACATAACAGTCACGTTGGGAAATATTATTATCATTAAATTTTAAGAACCATCTTAAGTGTCACATGATCTTTTAGAAATCATTCTAATATGCTGATTTGGTGCTCAAGTAACATTTATTATTAGTTGTGCTTCTCACCATAATTTATTGTTGATTCTTCAATGATCAGAACATTCAAAACAACAGCATTTATTTGTAATAGAAATCTTAATCGGAATAAAAGTAATAATTTATTTTATAAATAAATAAACTTACTGACTCCAAACCTTTAAATATTCGTGTGCATCATATTTTATCTCAAAATGTATACGTATGACGCTCAAAGTGTAGCAAAATATCCTGAAACAGAGTAAAAAATAAATACAAAATGATTTGCATTCACTTGCCTGTGCTAAACCCTCAGTTTGTTTGGGACTGAGGTCTCCTACTCGTCCGCTCATGTTGGTAACATCAAAGACACTTCTGCTTCGAGTCCTCGAGCTCATGCACCTCATATTTATACCCGGTCATGGGAGCCGCGCGCGCTTATGTCAAGACAAGGCACGCGTAGCTAAGGTAATGAATGAAAGATACAGCGTCATTCTGAAACGATGCATGACAACAAATCCTTGATATTGTTTTTCAATCAAGCACTACAGTAGCTGGCTACATCCGTGAAATATCCCCTCCAGACGATTGAAGTACTTTTTTTTTTTTGCACATTTTATTCGGAAGTAAATATAATGTCTTTACCCATTGGTAAAGACATCAGCAAAATATTTCGATTTATAATAACTTTAATTTATAACTTTTTATAAATAACTTTTGATTTATAATAATATTTAAATATTTAATATGTGGACATTATAATTAGTTTCAGAAATAAGCCAATAAGCGAAAAGGTGGGCGGGGTCAGATTTCACTAACATTTAAAAGCCTTAAATTTCCGTTACTTTCAAAAAACAATATCGGCGGACGCACTTTAGTGGTGATAAGAGAAAATAAAGTAAAATTTAATTAATTCACACTGTAAAAACGAAGGCTTTTGCATTAAAATTGCATTTACATTAATATTTTTAAAAATATTACTATAAAATGGTAAGTAATTGGTTTGTATCCAAAAAGTTAACTTCGCAGAGCGGTTAGCCGACCAACGGTTGTTGTTTATTTTCAGATGTATAAGCTTAATATTATAAGTAATATGATAATTCCCTAACAAATTAAAGAATCGGGTAAAAAAAGACGTTATAGGGTCATTAACGTTTTTTTCTGTAGCGCGAGTGTATCTCCATTCACGTGGGTCAGGCGGGAGTGCAGATCGGTAACGCGTGCTGGGAGCTGTACTGCCTCGAGCACGGCATACAACCGGATGGGCACATGCCCACCGACCAGACCACCTCCGGCGGAGATCAGTCCTTCAACACCTTCTTCAGCGAGACCGGCGCCGGGAAACATGTACCCAGAGCGGTGTTCGTGGACCTCGAACCCACTGTCGTTGGTCTGAATGCATTGACATTTATTTACACGTAAATAAATGTGTAACATCTGTAAATCATAATTAAAATAGCGAAGGAATTAAATTTTTGTATGTGTAACGACTTAATATCAAGTTACCAACGTTTACTATTATAAGTAGTGGTATTCTGAAAAAAACATGGTTACTATGGAGATTGTTTTGTTTTATTAATCGACCATTTACATTATTAATACATATTTGGGGTCTTTTTGAACGATTTGGATGTGCACATTACTCCACTGTATTAACTATTCTCTTGCTAGGCCTTAGAAAAAAAGTAACTTTTCTGCTGAAATTACCAAACCCTTTTTTTTACACTTCCTGTCCGAAAATGTGTCAAATATAGACAATTTTTGCTATTTTAGTATCACAAAGGTCTATATACTAATGCATTTATTATGTTTTTTTCAATTTATTAAGTTATTTAGGCAACATTTACATTTTTTATTTAACTCATTTTTATCTATTAATTTATTTCAGTTGACAAAAACGTATTCATAGGTTTAGTTAACAACTGTACTCCTGCACCATCCAATCATTTCCTGTTTTTTTTTGTTGAGCATTATTTTTTTCCCCATTCAGATGAAGTTCGAACTGGAACATACAGACAGCTGTTTCACCCGGAGCAGCTGATAACTGGGAAGGAGGATGCTGCCAACAATTACGCCAGAGGCCATTACACCATTGGCAAGGAAATAGTAGATGTGGTAATTGACCGTGTTCGCAAACTGGTAAGACATTTTTCTCTATTCAGATATGCAGGTATTCTTGCAATTATGTTTTTATAGATTTATTTATAGTTTGTATCATTTTTTTTAAGTGTGACCAGTGCACTGGACTACAAGGATTCCTCATCTTCCACAGCTTTGGTGGTGGAACCGGTTCGGGTTTTGCTTCACTGTTGATGGAAAGGTTGTCTGTTGACCATGGCAAGAAAGCCAAGCTTGAGTTTGCTGTTTACCCTGCACCTAAGGTTACACATTTTTAATCAGTTCCCTTCACATTAAAGGTTGTGAGGAAACAGAAGTAGTGACAGATCTTCTCTTATATGTTGTGATGTACATCTAAGAGAAATGAACCTTTAAAAAGGAAAAATGTTAGGTGGGTAATTTGCTTAATCCATCAGCAGATGTGAATGCAAGTGGTAGAGTTAAAGCAAACTAAATGACTGGAAAAGACTGGAAATACATTACCATAGAGAAATCAATAGTTAGACCAGAAGATTGAGCTATGACAGTTTGATTAAAAATTACAAAAAAATGAAAAATCTTCAACACATTTACTTCATCAGAACTGTACAAAGCTTCACTGAATATTATAAAACGTGCAACATTTTGGAAGCCACCTGTAACTGGGGATGCACTGAAATAAAAATTCTTAGCCAAATCTGAATAAAATTAAACACTGCACCAAAGGCTGAATACGGTTTTTCACAATTTTTCACCATGACATACATTTTTTTTTTTACTGTTTTGTCTATCTTTGCTGTAGAAGAGAATTCTTTAAAAACATTGGAAAATATTACAGATCCCAAATAGAACATTATGCTATAACAAATCAATTAATAGAGCTGTTGTAATTGACATTATAGTCTTTTATTTTATTTGAAAATGCTTGAAAATGTTACTGAGCAGCTGAGTACTAACGCTCTTTCAGCGCAGATTTGGACTTTGAACCCTGGCTAACAAGCAGATATGCTGTGAGCCTGTGCAGCGCTGTTTGAATATGCAACCCATGTGTCATACGCCCTGCAGTTGATTTACTAATCATTTGAGGCTATTACGTGAATTCAATCATCATACAGAAACCAGCAACAGACACCCATTCCTCTTCTCATTGGAGACATGAGATGCAGTGCTAAAATCTCTCACTTCCTGTGATTGTAGCGTTTAAATGCTTTTAAACTGCAGACATGCCTATCACATCACGTCATTGTCTTTTTGGTTATTCTCGGCAGAGCCGTTTTGGTTGGCAAACATTTGGTGCATCCCTACCTTGTAACCACTAAATTTCAGTCTAGCGTATTACGAAAAACGTTCCAAGCACTTCAAACTTGTTTCTTTTGGCTTCTTCAGGTTTCCACCGCTGTGGTGGAGCCCTACAATTCTATTCTGACCACACACACCACCCTCGAGCACTCTGACTGCGCTTTCATGGTGGACAACGAGGCCATCTACGACATCTGCCGAAACAACCTGGACATAGAGCGGCCCACATACACCAACCTCAACCGCCTCATTGGCCAGATCGTGTCATCGATCACCGCCTCCCTGCGCTTCGACGGAGCTCTCAACGTCGATCTGGCAGAGTTCCAAACCAACCTGGTGCCGTACCCTCGCATACACTTCCCCCTGGTCACATACGCCCCGGTGATCTCCGCCGAGAAGGCGTACCACGAGCAGCTGTCCGTCACAGAAATCACCAATGCCTGCTTTGAGCCAGCCAATCAGATGGTAAAGTGTGACCCTCGGCACGGGAAATACATGGCTTGCTGTATGCTGTACCGTGGAGACGTGGTTCCAAAGGATGTCAATGGGGCCATTGGAAGCATAAAGACCAAGAGGACCATTCAGTTTGTTGACTGGTGTCCCACAGGGTTCAAGGTCAGCCTGCATCTTTTGTCTTCTACGTTCTACATAGCAATATATTGGAAACGATTACAACATGTAACATAGCAAATAATAGTAATGTTTGTATGTATTTGCATGTGGGTTTGGTGTTTACTGTATTCAGGTCGGTATCAACTACCAGCCACCCACTGTGGTTCCAGGAGGAGATCTGGCCAAAGTTCAACGGGCAGTGTGCATGTTGAGCAACACCACAGCCATCGCTGAGGCCTGGGCTCGCCTGGACCACAAGTTTGATCTGATGTACGCAAAGAGAGCCTTCGTGCACTGGTACGTCGGAGAAGGTATGGAGGAGGGCGAGTTTATAGAGGCCCGTGAAGATTTAGCCGCTCTCGAGAAAGATTACGAAGAGGTGGGAGTCGACACTGTAGAGTGTGAAGAGGAAGAAGAATAAATGTGATATCACTCTGTAACTCCTGCATTTCACTTTTAGGCGTTTATTAATCAGCATTAAAAAAAATCTAGTTCACCGATAGCCACTAATCAAACAGCTACAATGTACAGTACTTTACATAAGGAGTGTTACAGGTTACCACACTACAGATAACAGTTCAGAAGGATTCTGCACCATAAATTATCTTCAGAAACAGAAAGTTGTAGATGGCTTCGAGGATTTATCAAAGCACAGCGACGGCGTGATTAAATGCTTTCTTCATTAATCGTCACTTGTTTGTTTGTTCTGTTGCAAGGCACATTTGATTTCTTTTAACCTGTACTTACATCAGTATACAGTAAGTGACTTTACTCTCTAGCTTTACAGACTTGCATAATAACATCCTTCATATAAAACGTGCACAAGAATTGTCACAACCCAGCATGACAGTTTTTACATCAAAGTACCTGCACTTCTCTGCAAAGACAGATTTCATCAGAAATACAGTGCCAAAATAGATCGCTTTACATATCTGTCAGGTTGTAAACAGTGCTCTAATTACTTGAATAATATAATATTTATATTATGTTTAATATTGGAGGCGTTTAAGGATAGTTTGATTCAGTTTAGGATAATTAAACTGCTGTTTACTAACACTAAGAAAGTCTTTCTACAGTAGACTTAAGGCCCTTTCACATGGGACGCAGCAGTCGCGAGTGCATCGTAGCAGGCGCCGCCAAGATACAAATATTTGATCCTTTCGTGAGCGGCAGTGGCAGCTGTGTCCGTTTCAACCAATCAGAGAACATATTATTATTAACCACCAATCATGTAACATTTTACAAGAGATCATGTCGGAGTGTTGAAAAGCATAACTATTTCGTTATCAAGTGACTAGCATGTCGGTAGCATGTTACTAGCATGATTACCAAGTAACCAGCATGTTTCTAGGATGATTAGCATGTTACTAGAATGTTGTTATCATGTGTATAGCCTGAGTAGTGTGTTATTAGCATGTTTCTATTATAAATAGCATGTTACTACCATACTTAGCAGAGTTACTAGCATGATTTAGATAGATTAGAAATAGTATTTGATAGAGTGGAAGCTTATATGAGTTTGAATGGGTTAGAAACAGTGCGTAGAAGGGAAGTCTGCTTGATTCCAGTGTGTTTACATTTGAGTCTGAAGAACATTCCATGAATGGGAGTCTATGGGAGGCTGCGACGCCAGCACCTCCTTTACTGTAAAAAACGCTTCCGCGTGGCGATTCCACCGTTTGCCGCGTCCCGTGTGAAAGGGCCTCTACTGTCAGGCTGGTCTGTTAATGCCACATTTCATTTCATGTTTAAATGAAATCAAATCCACTTAACGGAGCGCTCGTGGAACAGTTGGAGTGCATCTTTGGTCAGTTTTTAAACCAGAAGTCCAAAATGCCATTATCGTCTGTTGTTGTTACAGTGACAATAGGAAGGTTTCCACATAAAATATAAAAGTACACAGTTAAGTCGTCTTACATGTGCATAAGAACCTATTTTAACATTTTCAGTTAAATTAGGATATTTACATAAATGCAATACCCCCATTTGTTTAGAAGTCACTTACGTTACTTCCCTGGTTAAATCGCTTGATTCTGAATCATAATCTTAATGCATCTTACAGCATTTTAGGTTATGCAAACAAACTGGAATTAATATATTGTTAACCAACTGACAGGTCCACAAGAAATCTGTAGGCCTTTCTGCATTTTCTGTATTGAACATATGAAAAAGAAATAATTCATACCAAGATACAATACATACAAGTGGCACAGAATGAGCTGAAAAAAACCTCTGTGGGCACAGATTCTTTGTGGACCTGCAGAAACCCAAACCTGTTTACGATCAAAGTGCATCTAAAGAAAAAGGGAGGAAAATGACATTTCACATTCTAGCGGAAAGGTTCAGGCAGAAGAACATCATTGCATTATAAAACCTGCCCGCGGAGGAAGACCAGCGCCGGGCCCTTGAGGGAGTGCTTGTGGGTACGGACATGAATAAGATGGCACCATGCTTGGCTGAGGAGCACCGATCCTCTGAGGGTTGTAAGGCATTGCTGATGGTTGAGATGTTGGTGCTGGTCTTACGTGAGCTGGAGAACCGTTAGCTAACCTTTGGAAAGGTGTGGTGGAGTTAAGGGCCTCCTGAGGTTGAGAAGGATCAGTAGAGGAACCCTGAGAAAGATGAACACCCTTTAGCACCATCTCCTGTAGCTTATCGATCTTCACACGCCTCAGATGTGCCAGCGTCCTCTTGCTCTGGTAGTCATCGATGAAGCTGTCCAGAGGTAAGGAACCATCCAAGAATGAATCGGCCATGTTCTACAAAACACGTGGGAGAAGCTTAACAGTGTGTGGAAATCAGCGTTATGGGTTTCTAAAAATGTGGAGGAGGTTGTTACCTCTGTTTCTTCTTCGATCTTGGCTCCCTCGGTTTGCAAGAGAGCCAATAATGTGTCTAGTGAACTGCTACCTGAAAAAAGAACCAATTGAAAACATGATCACATGCAAAGTAACTTTGATATTTCATCAGTTGTACTATATTAGAAAGACACATTCATTTCTAATTGGACAGTTGATGGGTCATAGAGGATATTTTAAAGAGACCCAGAAATGTACTTTGACTCTGAATGAAGATGTAAATTTACAATGACTGGGAGGGTTCACTTAGTTTTGTCGTGGCCACAACTTCTTCTGTTGAGGGAATGAAATTTTTTTCCTAGCCATGAGTTTATTGCATAGCAACCCGAGATTATCAGAGATGTTTAAAACATTTTTGTTACATTAAACATTTAATTTACTATTTGTATAATCTTCCATTATATTAACTTGTTAGGGCTATATTTTTATATTTATTTCCGGACTATAGGTGTACACCTAATTACTGTTTTGTATAGTTATTATGATAAAGTCAGAAAGTTATGTAAAAAGATTGAAAAGAAAAAAAGGGGGGTGTTGATGTTGTTTTTGATAATGAAGCTGATAATTATTATGAAAGACGATGAGTTAATGGACATTTAATATTAATATAATATTTATTTTATGATAAACTTAATATGAATGGTGCTTAGCCTACATTGCGTCCAATATAATAATTTATATGATAAAACAATTAATCAAAAAAATCTTTATTCTTTAAATCTTATTCTTTATATAGCGCTTTTAACAAAACATAAAAATATGAAATATTTTTTTTATAATACAATAATCTTTTAAATAATTAATATTAATTAAAAATAAAATAATACTGAATAATCCATCTCTGATAATCCCCGGGTTGCTATAGTCATGCAGGCTTGTTTACTCAAACTCGTGGCCACAAGAAATGGATGTCGTTCCCTCACGACATAATATCACGTTCCCACGCTTTAATAAGTTGTGGCCACGATAAAACTTAGTGAACTGAAGACATCCCCTTCCTGTCACCAACATAAATCAGATTGCTTGTCATCAGAACTGATTTAGAGAAATATAGCGTCACTTGTTCACCAACAGGTCCTTTGAAATGAATGGGTGCTGTCAGACCGAGAGTCCAAACATCTCAACAATCAACACTACTCCAATCAGTTATTGACTTAATGATGGAACAGCTTTTCATAAATGTGTTTATTACAGATGCACAGCTTTTTGTTTCACAAAATATGACCTGATGGACTGGAGCGGTGGGGATTATTGTGATGTTTTTATCAGCTGTTTGGACTGTTTTGACGGCACCCATTCACTGCAGTGAAGCAAGTAACATTTCTCCAAATCTGTTCCCATGAAGAAACGAACTCTTACATATCTTGGATTGTCTGATGGCAAGTAACTCTTATGCAAATGTACATTTTTGGGTGAATCATTGCTATAATATAAGTGAGACAGTGCTGTGAGCACTGAGCATTGCTTTTAAAGAATCGCTGTGCCAGATTTGTAACCAAACCAAACAAACCCATGAAGAGCACAGGTCTAATAATAGAGGGAGTGTTTTACATCGTGTGGATAACTTCACATCAGTGTAGAGTTTCTTTTGGGAATTATTCAAGCAGTCTTTGTGTATCAGTGTAATTCTGAGCTGTCCTACTGACCCTGATAAACTCACTTTCCAACCGACTGCTCTGCTAAATCATTACGCTGACAACTCAAAAGCTATCTTAAAATAAATCAAGGATAAATATAGAGCACAGAATACAGCCCTCATAACACTGATATTTAAGCTCAGATTTGACCTGAGAAGATCAGGATCAGCGGCAACCGGAATAAAGAGGAAGCATTATGTGACCAAACAGGTTTACCAGGATGCTGTTTTACACAAAAGAAGGAAGACAATGAAAGGTTTGGATAAAAGAAGGATGAGCTCTTTTGTGGTTGCTTCTACACTGGAACAGTTACATAGTTTAAAGTATTTGGATACTTGGGTCACGCTTTCTTCATCACTTTTGCTCAGTGTATTTAAATAAGCTGAGATCTGCCTAAAATGCATGGGTGTTGGTTTTGTTTTCATGTTTACGTCCTCTCTATAGTCCTCATACTGCACTTTGTCTAGTTAAAATGTGTCACTTATTTATTGTTTACTTGTGTGCCTATTTTTCTCCAGTTTTTTTGCCCTTCTTTGTTTGTTTGCACTGAAAAAAACCTGGAGCCACGTCGTCTCGTCTCTCTATGTACCTGTACCGTGTATAGCAGAGATGACAATAAAGTTGAACCTTGACCTTGACCTCATACGTTTTATATAAATCTATTGGCATTGTTTTTACTTTCTCTGCAGATCCAGATGCATAATTGGTTGATTATGTACAATGCCTGCATTGTAAAAACTACTTTTCAGTCATTAGCTTCAGCAATTATATATATAAAGGAAAAACCCTGGCAGCATTTAATCTATTGGTTTCTCATTTGAAAACTCAACAGGCATCTGTGAAAGGGTTTGAGAGTATGAGTGGGGTAAGTGAATATCTGACCTAGTGTGGATCTGCGGAGCTGGTAGGACTCGTGCAGATCTTGTAAACAGCAGTAGCGTTTGGTCAGCTGGATCTTCTGATGGTCCATCTCAGGCTGCAGGCTCAGGTTCTGCTCGGCCAGGCTGCGGTTGCTGGCGATTGTCAGCTCTTTATTCTGCTGCATGTCCTGCATCTGTGACAACAACACCGAGTCATTCAAAAAACACTTCAAGGATCCTTTCAGCTACTAAGCGATGTAAAGATAGAATATAAATTATAAAATGTATTAAAATAAAAAAAAATGATACCATCTTAAAGTACCCAATATAATTTAATACTTATTAGAGTCTAAAGATGACCAAAGTTCTAAGTGTATTTTAATAAAACTTGTCAAAAACGCTGTCAAATGATGAATCGCATCCAAAATAAGTTTTTGTGTACATTTTTGTGTAATATGTGTATATTTATTAAACACATGTCATGCATGAATATATTCTAGAAAAATTTATATACATATAAAGGTAAATATTTAAAAATATATGGTGTAGGTTTGTGTGTTTATATACACTACCATTCAAAACATTTTGGTCTGTAAGACATTTAATGGTTTCTATAGATTTTCTTCTGCTCATCAATGCTGCATATATTAGATTAAAAATCAAAAAAAAAAAAAGTAATATTGTGAAATATTATTTCAATTTAAAATAACCATTTTCTGTGTGGATATATTTTTTTATTTATTCCTGCGATACAAAGCATCATTTGGCTGCACAACTGTTACCAACACTGACCATTCTAGTAATCCATCAGCATATTAGAATGATTTCTGAAAGGATCGTGTGACACTGAAGACTGGAGTAATGATGCTTTGTATCACAGGAATAAATTACATTCTAAAATATATCCACACAGAAAACAGTTATTTTAAATTGAAATAATATTTCACATTATTACAGTTTTTTCTGGATTTCTAATGAATGCAGCATTGATGAGAAGAAGATACATCTTTAAAAACCATTAAATATCTTACTGACCCCAAATCTTTGAACGGTAGTGTATATGCATAATAAATATACACAATGCACAAAACTTCCAGATGCCATTAATCATATGACAGCAGTAAAAACTAAATAAAACACACACACACACACACATATACATATATATATATATATATATATAAATATATAAACTTAAGAACGTAAAGCATACAAAAGGGCCTAAAATATTAACACAATAATGTAATAAAATGTAATATGGCTTAATAAATAAATTAAATCAATACATTTAAGTTAATTTGACATTATATATATATACATACATATATATACACATACACACACATATAAATATATATATATATATAAAGAAAGAGAGAGTGGGGTCACATTTTCTGACAAAAATATTAATCCATCTAAATAAATCTAACCACTAAATAAGCTGTAATAAATTATGCATTTAATATTATAGTATATTGCCTTTTTCATATAGCAACTACTGTATAATAATACCCTTTTACACTTTTTGTGAAAGGTAATGGATAAAGAAATACATGAAACTTTAATAACCAATCATATTGAGGTATTATCAATATTGCTATATATCGTAAATAATTGGTTGACAGCAGTAGACCGTCTCTACTAAGCGGTCTTCATTTCACACGGATGTTTTTGTCTTTATTTTCTAAGATGAGTCAATACTGCCTTCACTCTTTAGTCGGACACTTTCGTTCTCTCCATCCAGCCACTCCTTCAGTCAACAACTCTTCCCAATAAACCAACACTGCTGTCGTCAAAGCTAAAAGATCCCTGTCCCGGAATCCGACAAAATATCGCAAACCGCGAAAGCAGCCGCGCTACGAGAGCTCGAGCAGCTGATCTACACTCTCTGTCAGCAGAAACTCCATCATGTTCCGGGATTAAACCCACCTCCTCCATCTCCCGGACCATCCTCCGGAGCTTGTCGTCGTCCTCCAGCAGTTCGTGCAGCTGTGTGGAAGAGTACGACTGCAGTCTGTTCTCGAAGCCGGACATCTCTCCCATGGCTTTGTTATTGTGTTTCTGCGCTCCGCTGCCGCTGGGAAGTCTCTTGTGTTGCTCCTCGACCGGAAGTCGAGTAATTCCCATCAACTCGGAGCGTGACGTCACGTGCGTGGACGTGCGAGCGACGTCAAGAGGCCATTCATGGAGAAGGATTTAGGAAATATGTTTTTTTTTAAATATAAACTTAGGATTTGATCAATATCTTTACAGCGTATCTCCGTTAATAGATTTAAATTAATTTGTTCTAATATACACATCATTAATATTGTTATACATTATTTAGTATATGATTGTGTTCGATTAAAATCACAAGTGTATCATCTCTGTTGGGTTATTTAATAGCCTATTTAGCATTTATTTGCTGCATTTCAATAGAAATTCATTTCCTTTACGTATTAATACAAACCCTATTATAAATGCATCACTGTAACTACAGTTTCTGTCACAAATACTGTAGTTGCTAACAATAAATATAAGACCATCTCAAAATATTGTATTAAATTAGTTTTTGATGGCGGGGTTGGCTAATGTTAATATATAGCATTATTCCT
>JAUMHQ010000065.1:14805876-14824349 GCA_032361165.1 Enteromius paludinosus | reverse complement strand
GGCTGCGGCCTTATTAGCGTGATTTACAACAGAGCCGCATTAGTTCAGCTTCATAAGAGCCCTAACCCACAAACATATACACACACACACACACAAACACAAGTGTTTTTTAAGTCAAAATTAAAATAAAATAATAAAATGAAATTAAAAATAATTTTGCATAGAAACAGAATATACATTTTTTTTTATTATTATTATTTTCCAGTATGGCATAATTTTCATGAAATTCAACAATGTTATTGTTTTTGGAATATAAATATTTATCATTAAAAAAAGCTAATTGTAGGACATAGAGACAAAAAAGCCTATTTAAGATTTTTTGGGATTAGTTTGCTGTATTTCAGAGTAAAAAAAAAAACCATATATATATATATATATATATATATATATAAATGCATATTATATAAAAATATATATGGCTTTTAAAAGTAAAGCCTATTTTAGGTTTAAATTAAGATAAAATATTTAGCATATAGAAAATGAAGCAAATGGAGTTATAAAATATCATGTTAGTTCTAGTTTTGCCAGGGGTGTTTTGGGTGCTTGCTAAAATATAGTTAGTTTCAAAAGTGACGTTCAGCACCTTCAGTTTGTTTTCTTTTCTGTTGACGATGACAGCAGTGATCTGCTGATCCATGAAGATGAGGATAGTGACCAGGAGAGCAGGGACAAAACTGGCCACACACATCCACCACGGGTTCTTCCCAAAGGGCATGACGATCCAGCCTCGATCCGGCCGCGTCGGCTGCACAGACACAACAACGCGGATGAAGCACAGCAGCGGGAAGAGTCACTGAATTCACACGCTGGGTTTAGTTAATCATAGTGGATGAATGTGATGTTAGTATACAATCATGAGGAAAAAGCTCAAACAGATGCAGTCGGGAGTATCTGTAGCACTACGTACCTTAAATTCAGTTGGCACGATCAGTTTAGGTGTTTTAAGCCCCATTAACAAATCAAGACCAACAAATGTCATGATTGAGGTGAAGATTGCAAAATCACTGATGAGTTTCCGAAGCTGCACATTACACATACAGAAAAAGAGGAAAGATAAAGATGGAGAAAACTAGAGAACAAGAGAAGATCAGAGGCTTTAGAGAAAACGCCGGAGGATTTGAAAACGCAGCAGTAACATGTTTGATGCCTTCAAGTCGTTCTGGGAATCTGTTATATAGTGTTTGACACAAATACATCATTTATTTTTTAATACAATATGACTTTTGTTTGTTTCTTGTGTCTACATGAAATTTGCTAACTGAATGTTTAAATGAAATTATTATGCGTGTATGTTCATATTTTAATTATTATTAGTGCTGTCAAACAAATTAACCACTAAAATAAAAGTTAATTTGATTGATTTTATAAATGACATCCAAAATAAACATTTTTTTTACACAGTACACACACATATATTATGTCAACATCAAACTTTTATTCTGGATGCCATAAATCATGATTAATCATAATAAAACTTAATTAAAAATGTGTCTTTGAACATGTTGTTCATTTATTATATTTACTGTTCTGTGAGACACTTAAATGGCTTTGAAGGTGCTATACAAATTTCTGATTCAATATTTCATAATATTGCATTTCACAAAACAATTTAAAATTATCAAATATTATTAAATAATATTTTATTTAAAAGTTAAAATAAAATAAAATAAACAAAATGTAAAGATATACATTTCCATTAAGAAACATACTTATAATCATAAATCATGAAAAAATGTATATTACTAATTATTATTATTAATTATTATTAGGCCTTATTTCTAATCAATTGAAGGCTCAAAATAAACAATACCTGTTTATTTATTTAATAAAATGTGAATATAAAAAGAAAATCCAAAATTTGCCAATTTATACAATCTCTTGGTGCCACCTGTGCGCTTTTCTCTTACACCCAATGATGACTTGAAAGCAGCATTTTGTTCAGATATAACCAGTTTAAAAAGGCAAGTTTATGGTACAACAAAGACAGAGAAGATGACACATGCTAGACCTTTATCTGGGTGGGCACATGCAGTTTAGGAGTATCCAAGGACATCAAATAATCCAGAGCACAGAAGACCAGGATGGATACAATTATGGAAAAATCTGCTATGAAGGTGCGACACTTGGAGAAAAACAAGAAACAAGCAGAATAGTTTGGGGGAACAGCGATAAATACAATACAGACCGGGAGAAGAATACCGTCTCCACGTGGTAGTGTGCTGACATGCAAGAAAAACACAGTTTTCCAACCTTCGTGGGAAAGTAACGGCTGGCCTTGAACTTCTTGAGCGAGATGGTCATGGAGTACGTGCCGAAGAACAGGATGAAAGACAGCATGGCTAGATCAGGCACGTATTTGCAGGATTTGCCCAGCAGGGTACCACCGAAGCTCAAGCACTCTTTCTTACTCAGCTGATTCCAGTCCAGAGCCGAGAAGTTGAACTGAGCCGAGGAGTGAGATCAAGTGTGGGCAGAAACACACAGAGCTACAAGTTAATGGAAAGCCTGATGTTAAACGCAGTCTTCTGAAATACCTGACATCTGCAGCTCACCATGGAGTAATCAGAGATGTTTTCTAGGTCTAATGGAGAGGAAGCGTTGAGAACCAGTGAAGACACTACAACAGAAGAGCAACTATTAGCTATGTTTGTGTTCATTGGCAAGAAATACTTTCATTCCCAAAATAAGATATCGAAAACATCTTATACAGATGCCCACATGGTAGAAGCTGATACTTACTCCAGTCAGCAGCCAAATTGAGTTTGGGCGACAAAAACAAACATGATACATATTAGTTGCAGTGGTCATATGTTAACAAACCAATATGTCATTCAAAACCAAAGAAAAAGAAAAAAGGAAAAAAAAAAAGGTCAAGAATGGAAAAAACTTTTTCGTTGTTTTAAATATTTTGTCTTGATTTTATCTCGGTTGTGAATAGTGGCTGAAAGCAGGATTGCAATTAAATTATTAATTGCAGTCATTTTAGTCGACCAATATGTAATGCCATTTTAAAAAGCTAAAAAGATCATGAATTAAACAAAGATTAACATGTAAATTAAGCATGTAAAGAATATTCTCATCAAAAGACTAAACTTATTATAATCACTAATAATAATAATAACAACAATTTTCTTTGTTATATTTTTATTACATTTTATTTAAATTCAGTCAATATTTTGTGTCATATTGCAGTCATCTATGGAGACAAAAAAAATAAATAGCTACAGTTATTTTAATTAAATGAAAAAAGTTCAAAATATTAATATGACAAATTATTATACAATATAAAGGATCTTTTCACCAAAGGCAAAAATCTTACAAAATACCATGAAAAAATATTATTTTTTATTTAAACTGTTACTATCAAAATATTTGTAATGATATTTATTATTGTACTAAAATTAATACATATTATTGATAATATTAAAAATAATAATTACATATGTTTATAGTTGTATTTAATGATTCAATTACATTTAAATAAATCATTGTTTATTAACAACAAATATTATTGTGAATAAAAATGATAATAATGAATAAAAGCAAGTCTTGGAATAACATGCACTGATGAATCATTCACAAAAAGCAAATAGAAAGTAAATGTATACAGATGGTTCAGACTCACCTTGATCAGGAGGCTGGCAGTCACACCTGTAGCTGGTGATGTACTCTGGCTTGAAGTCTCGATTGATGGGGTAATATTTGAAGATACTCATCATTTTCTTAAGGGCGTCAGAGATGAAGATGAAGGAGATGAGGCTGGAGAAGCCCTCCTCGGTGAAGCGTGTCATGTATTTGATGATGTAGCTGGCGTCTGTGGCCACTAGGATCAGACACTGAAGACAGGAGTGCAGACCGATCCAGAGCCGGATCTCCATGTAGTCGATGTCATTGTTTCTGAACACAGACGACAACCAAGAATCAAACTCAACACACGACAGCTGACTCAATACAGTGAGGTTTTCTTTTACATGCATTTTGACCACTAAATCACAGATGCCCTGCTCACATGCTGAATTCATACAGCAGCTTTTCAAAGATCAGTATGGGTCCTGTAGAGCTGAGGATGATGAGGGGTTGACCGCCGAAGAAGCAGAAGACCGCGCCGGCCAAAGCTGTGCCCAAAAAGCTTTCCATCACACCCTGGATGTCAAAGAGACACATGCAAAAAATAAAATAAAAAGGACACACAGACACAAAACTGGAACAAATGTTGGTAGTACAACAAAAAGTGATATAAAATACAATACAATACAAAATTCCATATAGATATATATACACACACACACACACATATATATATATATATCATGTCAAAATATGATTTTTATATCACATATACAGCTTTATTTCTCATAGTTGTTTTCCTTACATAAAAGTTTTTTAACAATATTCTTTTTTTATTTTTACTCTAAAGTGATCTAAAACAATAACAGAGCGGTATATTGGCCAGGCCAGTTAACTGCTTCATATTTGGCTGCATTGAGCATTATGCTGAATTTAGCTAAGCACTGGTATTACATCAGCTCTTTAGATATCAGCACCTCCCACGGAAAACATTAGTGTATGCGTGGTAAATTACTTGGTAGTTGTCGGTTGCGTCCCCCAGCAGTCCTCCAAAGGTGATAGCATTGGTGATGCAGCCCAGGTAAATGAAGAGCACCGCAGAGATCGACTGGATGTGGAAGCCCTCGTAGAAGTCACTAAGAACCCAGGGCACTTTACGCTTGATGTCCAGCCACAGTCCACCACAAAAACTACACAAACAGAAACAGTCTCAGACATTGTGTACATCAAATCTGAAGTGCAGCAGGTCCAGTGGATGTTACCGGCCAGTGAATTTCAGCTCCTCTCCTAGTTCATGTGGAGCTGGCATTTCCTCGTCTTCTGCAGACACCGGACCTCCTCCAGTGTTCCCATTCGGCTGGCCCAGCTCGTTCAGGGAGAAAACAGACTTCCTGCAAAAACCAACACAATAACCTGTGCTACCTGCACATTTGTCATTTTCACACCTGTCATTTAAAAGGTAATGGCTGAATCAACACTAAACCATTTTTTTAACTTACCAGTTCATTTAGATGCCAGCACATGAAGTGCACGTTTTAGATTACAAAATATTTTTCACAGTGTATTTTAACGCAGACACGTAAACATAATACTAGTTCAAAAATTTGCATATACTAAAGTACAAGCATCATTAATCCAGTCTTCAGTGTCACATGAACCTTCGGAATGTGATTTGGTGCTCAAGAAATATTTTTTATTTATTTTTCGTTTCGTTTTTATTGATTTTCCTTGTATATAACATACCAGTAAACAAAAAACACATAAGAGACTGTTTAAAATAAAATTATATATATATATAAATTTAGAAATAAGAAGGACAATAAATAAATAAAAAATATATATATAATAATAATAATAAATTAATAAATAAATAGAAAATTTGAACAGAAATTACACTGTAGAGCACAAGAGGCTAGACAAATCATAAACCGTGCGGATCTAATTTCAATTGTCCTCAAAAAGCATTTCTGATTACTATCAGCTGTGCTGCTGACAAATATTTTTGTGGAAACCATGATACATTTTTCAGGATTCGTTGATGAATAGAAAGTCCAGAAGAAGACTTCACTTCTGGTTCAGTGTAATGCGTTCTTGATTAATTAAAGGGGCTGTATGTACGTTTTTGACTCTAGGAAAGCATAAAAATACCATAATATGATAGCAGATGTTCTAGAAACATGTTAACATACTTGTTTATTTGGAAAGCTACATTCTGTTTCTCTCTGTATCTGTCCACTGCCAGTTTACTCAACTGTATTTTGGCACCCCGTGTTGGCAGTTAGAGGAAAATGCATTGCATTTCATTACTTTCATGTGAGCTTGTTCCTGTTGGTGTCATCAATCTGGCAACCTATGTGTGTCAAGTCCGAGGAGGACTGGCAGGGTGAAAAAAAACCTCTCTCCAATATTTAGAATTTGGACTGCAATACCTAGTCAATTCTAAATAAAGCACCTTTAAAAGTATTCATTTCTTTAAAAAAAAAATCTACTGACCCCAATCTTTTGAATGGCAGTGTTGATTTGTGATTTAATACCTCATTTCTGCGGAAGGCAGTTTCTTCGGGGGTTCGATGCGGATCTTAGGGTCCCATTCTCCAGGAGGAAGAACGATCACCTCATCCAGAAACTCATCAATCCCAGCAATCAAGTCCTCACGGTCTCTGGCTTTATAGGCCACGTCACTGAACAGCTACAGATACAGAGAGATCTGTTAGCAAATACTGTGATGACGCTTTATTTCAAGGTTCTGAATAGCTGATATTTTTCTCTTACATCATCAACCATGAGTGTAGCCATGGCCCGACCGATCTCATTGTAGGATTTGGTTTTGCCATTTGGACCAAGCAGCACAAAGAGAAACCTGGAATAATCACACTGCATTTATTCACAAATTCAGCCAAAAATGCATTTACAATGCCTCCTTTCTGTAAAATGAATCAATGTCATCTGTTAAATTATAAACCCCACTTTACTCTGACCACATTGCAAAGATATTTGCTTTACTTTTTGTGTTTTTTTTTTTTTTAGTACAAATATATATCCAGAAATAATGTATTTATATATATATATAAATATATATATAGTATGCAAGCACGTTTCTGCTACAGGTGCATACAAAATTAGAACATAAAAAGTTGAACTAAGAAAAAAAAGTCATAATAATGAAATAAAAAGTCACAAAATCAACCTTTTTGGGCCATATTGTGTCTTTTGGAGAACTAAAGAATTAGCACTGAAAAGGCTAGGACACCTTATTGAATATGCACTAGTAGGAGTTTCTCCTACAGACGCAAAAGTTATGGGAGCTTTGTGCTATAATTTAATGTCTTAAAGTATTTTTTGCTTGAAATGGCTGCAATTATTGTTATTAGGATGAGGCACAGAGAACACATGGTAGAAGGATTTTTTTATCACACGTATTCATTTATTTTGTATGCCAGAAAAACACTTTATCTGTACATACTGTTCGCCAAGCAGTTATTTAAAATTTGCTTCTTGAAATAAAAGACGACTTTTTTGGCTTTTTTATTACTTTATTAGCAACTACACTAATTTGCCCTGCGCTTGGTATTTCACGAGTTCGCGCTTCATCATTGATAGTACATAAAGAAGCATGTTTGGCATGCTGTCGTGGGCGAGCCGGGAGCTCGGCGGACCCCGAACCCTAGTAGCGAGAGCCCTAATGAGGGCATAGCTCGGAGTCCGGCTCGAACCCTTATAGTGGTAAGATAAGGATTGGATTGGCTTACGAGGAAGACGGGGTTGATTAATAAGTGGTGCCAGCTGTGACTTATAATCGTCTTATAATCGTCAAATTTGGCTTCCACAGGCTTTTCTAAGCAAGACACATGATCTATCAGTATGGTCCTGAATAGCCCACTAACTGTACTATCTACTAATTATTAGTAAGCCATTCTACTAGCTGTAAGCAACTACCAGTCATCACATTCTTCATAGACTGCCTGTTAATTTCTGCTGTGAGCTCTTTAAACAGCCAATAAACAAATGCAATCTGTTGTGGGAGGATCACCTTGTTGGCACAGGGACTTCAGTAAGGCCTCCTAGTGTTGCAGCTTGAGCCAGACGAACGAAGGCCACAAAAGGCTTGTCTAAAAAATCCACCTCTCCAATCAACACATTAGAGGCCTCGGCATCTCTGGGGATCTTCTTCATGAACTTATTCTTCAGCTGGTGGGTGGAATAACAATACAGTTATGGATCATGGATGAGTGGGTTTAATTAGTCCGTATGGTCTGAAGCGCTGAGATGTGTAGGTCATGAATTTTCCATGTTGGAAAGTGTTTGTGTGCACACAACTTGATACCAGTATCAATATGAGCTCTGTTATCAATGTCTGATGTGCCGGCATGTGATGGAAATGGGAAGCGGCTCGTTTTTTCCAATAGCAGATCAATACAGTTATGCAATCACAGCAGAAAGACCTAGCAGGCAAACGCACACGTACGAGCCAATGAACAGCCGTTTGGCAACGGTGCCCTCAAAGAACACGTGGATGTGGAATGGTCTGTGCTTACGGGCAAAATCAGCTTTTAATCTTTTAATGCTGCTTTTAGAGTCAATTCGCTTTCTGCAATGAATAAACAAGCTCTTTTCTCAAGCTCCGACCCTGTCTTGACTATAGTCAGATCGTTCACTGTCTTTATACATGTACATCAAATCTGTAGGATCCACTGCTCTATTGGAATAAATCTAATTGTCTCTAAAAGTATTTAAGCACTCAAGTCTTTTTCTCAGAACAAATTTTACATTCTTACAATGATTTATCTCTGGACCAAGGTGATTTCTTTTGGATGCATGAAGCCAATTCCCCTATGACTTAAGTCAATGTGAAAAAAGCTGTCTTTTTGTAAACCATTGCCACTTGATATTTTGTTAATGCAATGACAATTCATTTTTTCAAGTCTTTTTGGGGCGATTGGATTAACACATCAATTACTCAAACTACTTTTAAATGTATGCACAAATTTATCTGTATATTAATTAAATTCTATAAATGAACTAGTGGAATTATCTTTGCATGTGAAATCTGCATGCATTTGACACCCCAGAGACTCTTGACTTTCAATCTCAGCATGCTCCTGTAGGGCATAAATGAAGCCTGTGTGGCAGTGACCACTGTGTGACGCGGTTTGCATGTAGTGTGAGCGCTAACCATGCTGGAGCACAGAACAGGGCACCAGGGGCGGGCTTACCCATTAGGCAAAGGTAGGCAACTGCCTTGGGCCCCCAAAGAGAAGGGGCCCCCAAAATGCTTTTCACGAGATGCGTATTAAGCACGGACACGCGAATGGTTACGGTGTTTATTACCACGACCATTTGCGTGTCGGAGTTGAACGTGCTTTGTGTGTATCCTGCTTGTAGCAAACTAAAATATTATGTGTCTGAAGCTGACTGTAGCCCCAAATTCACTAAATCCGCGCCTGCAGGGCACGGAATGTCACATATTTGCGACGTTCCAAAACAAAGTGCTGCGTCCAAAATGGTATACTGCTTAATTAGGTACTACATTTAAAACTCAACATACTACCCGACCATTAAAAAGTACGTTCTATATAGTATGAATGGGGGTAGTATGAATGGAACTCGGACGTACTACATCCGCCATATTGATGTTGTCACGTGTCATGCGTCGTCACAACGGCGCGACAATTTAAACTTTCAATAAGTCATCCGTTTATTTAGATTGTGTTAAACAAGTGTAATGTAATCACAATAAACAACGTTTTTTTCCTGAGGTGCTTACACTTAAAATGAGCCGCGACTCCACTTTCTGCCATTTTTGAATATGACGCCTCCTCTCCCAGAGCCTCATGGGATAGGAAAGTGTCCATGTTATGCCTACTATAGAATTCTGCATTTTGAATGCTTTGAATTCGGAGATACTACTCGCCTCACATCCTGTTTTTTTGCGTACTATACAGTAGGGAAGGAAGCGATTTCGGACGCAGCAAAACCTAGCAGAGAAAGGGTCGCTTCGGTCTATGGCAGAGGTGCCATGTTTGTTTAACAATAAGCTGTAAGAGGGCTGTGGACCACCATGGACCAAACGACTCAAACTTACAATCCACTAAGTAAACAGAGCGTTCAGCAAGAGCACTGCTCTTCCTGTTTATCCTGAAACTGTCGCACCATAATGATGTAAGCTTGCTCCGGCAGAAATGCAGAAATCCTATGTGTGAGTGTAGGCCAGAGGGGGAGTGGGGGCAATTGTACTCGGGCCCGGTTCACAGCAACCATGCCTAGTGTGAGTACACCCCAAGCAGAAAAACTCATTAAAGTGGACTCAGAGTTGGCCCACTCTCAAGTCTTAGAGCTCTGAGAGCAGCGGTATCGGCAACCCTCCTCACACAAACACTGAAACCTAGTGGAATTATCTTTGCATGTGAAACTGCATGCATTTGACACCCCAGAGACTCTTGACTTTCAATCTCAGCATGCTCCTGTAGGGCATAAATGATGCCTGTTGTGGGCAGTGACCACATGAAAGTGAGCCGGGGGTTTCACTTTAGGCAGAAAAACTCATTAAAGTGGACTCAGAGTTGTCCCACTCTGAAGTCCAGAGATCTGAGAGCAGCGGCATCAGCAACCCTTCTCACACAAACACTGAAGCCCTGCAATCGCCTTTCAATACTTTGGCAAAACGAAGTACTTAATTGTGCATTTTAGAATTTGTGTCTCATTAAAATAATGGAAAACACTGCAACGACCGCTGGCAGCATTTAAGTGACATATGGAATATTACCCTGCATAAATTTTGAGGTGTATGTCTATCAAATCTGCTACATAAACGCACATAAATAAGACAAGACCCCAGATGCAGTGCTCTTGTTTCTATAATCATCTTGTTTACTTCTTGCTAATGAATAAATCCATTTTCTGTCTATGTTTATTTAAAAATATATATAACAGTGTTAGGAATACTAATAGAAAAATGTGGTACCTGGTCAGTGCTGGGTGTGACGGAGATATCATTCATACTGCGGCACTGAGAGGGATCTGAAAAGCAAAAGGGAAATGTTTTAATGATTATTAATTTAATCAGTGTTGTTACTGTAAACTAAAACTAACACTATTAAAAAACAACTAAATATAAATATAAAATAAAAATAGAAATACTTAATCTTAACACAAATACTTCAAAACTAATAAAAAGCATATTACCAAATTACTCAAAGTTAAACTACAATTAAAATAAAGCAGAAAATATAAAAAGTCAAAATGTTAATACATACTATAACAAAATATAAATAATACTAAAATAACCCAAAATTAGAGACATTATTATTATGACGCAATTTCTGTGTTGATAAGATTTCACTGTCAAAAGCAAAGCCAAATAAAGCAACAAATGAATCACAAATTATGCATCAGGTGGTAATAGCAAGTCACTTTGATATTTACCATGTCATTTTATGATTACAATCTTCATGTGCCAACACTTCTAAAAGTCACATTTGCTTGAGTAGTTTTTATTAGAATGGCTCTTTTATGCAATCATGTTTTTTAAATGGGTTATATGATGCGATTCTACATCACAGAATGGGTTTATTTTCAAACACCGGCCAATCACAACGCACTAGATGGCTAGCCAATCAGAGAACACCTTGCTTTTTTAGAATGATGAGCTTTGTACAAATCAACCCGTTTCAGGAGGCGGGGCTAAGACAAGAAACCAAATTCTACAGTATGTGTTTTTTTCACCTTAAACCGCATAAACACATTGCATCCAAATACACAGAATAATGTTATTTTAGCAACATCATATGACCCCTTTAAAAGGTACTCTAATATACATATGTAGTATACTTTTTAGTAACTCTTTCTTTAGAAAAGACGATGTTGTTTTTCTGTCCGAAAGTAACCAGAGTACAGAAACAAATCATAAACAAGATTGAAAAACTAAAGTCAAGACCTCCCTCTAATCTCTAATCCTCAGAACAATGGCAGAAATGCTGCTGCATACTTGCAGAAATTGTTTTCCTTGTGCAACTACAAGCAGTTAGTGTGTGAATGATGCGATGTGAGGTGAAAGGGTCTTCACGCTGGCAGCAATTTGCATTTTCAATGAGATTTGGGGATTTAAAGCAACAAAACATGAATGTTTGTTAGAAAATCCAGAGATCTGAAGTAGCTGTAGATAAATCTATCTACAGGGGGAAGAAACAGAAGGCCAGACTCACGCAGTTTGCTGAGGCCGCCGCTCTGACGAGCTCGCAGGTCCTCAGTGGAGCGATGGAAACCCGACCCAGAGCGAGGACTCGGGCTCGGACAGCGGTCTGATGCAGACCCGAGATCAGACACACAGAAAGACACGATCAAGGTGGCAGAAGACAGGCAAAAGAATAAAGTGGAAATGCAAGAAAAAGAAGTTCATGACAAATGATTTGAAAAGACAAAGTGTCAGAGAAAGACAGGGAATTCTGGGAACTCTCGGACAGGAGAGAGACGGTGACACTCACTGGAGGGGCTGGATTTTCCGATGTCTGCCAGTGAGCGGTGGATCGGCTTCTTGGTCTGGTGACGGTGCTTCCTCAAGAGGACAAAACTGATCTTCTCACGGATCTCTGGAGCTATAAGACCCTCCTGCAGCTGCTTTTCAATGATGTCATCTGTTAAAGGCATTTCCATAACACAGGGGATACTCAAAGACAAAATAAAAATCACACATGATATGAGAGTGTGTGGAGCATATGGAAGCACAGATGACTCCCTTCCCAGTAATCGCATGTCTTCACTATTTTAGAAGAGATCTCAACAATGTCTCAAACTCTACTCAGATTAGTAAAATCTGCAATAGAAACTGAGCTCCGTTGTATTTGAACTGTGCAGAGTTTATATCGATGCCCATACTGTCTTTGAATCTTGTAATCATTATGATTTTCGTAAATCATATGAGCAACAATACAGAGACTTTAATCAAATGGAACCAAATTAAACAAGCTTTAAAAGAATAATGCATGCTTTTTTTAAAGTTTCATTTATGCAATCAAAATTGAAGTGAAAACAGTAATAATGCGAATTATTTTGCATCTGCTGCTGCCTAAGAAACATTTCCTGTTATTATCAATGTTGAAAACAGTTTGTTGCTTCATATTTTTGCGGATTTTTTATTTATTTTTACGATTCATTGATGAATAGAAAATTCAAATGAACAGCATTCATTTGAAACAGAGATCATTTGTAACATTATAAATGTCTTTCCTGACTCTTTTGATTAATTTAACACAGGCTTGCTGAGTAAACTCTGATTTCTTTCCTATACAATCTTTTGAACGTTAGTGTATGTTTATAAAATGGAATATTAATAAGCAGGATTTTGGAACTTAGTGAATGATGGGTGTTCAAACTCCAGTTAAGGTCTAAGATTTAACTCAGGTCTGTTCTGTGCTCTTTATGTAGTATTTTCTTGGCAGGCGGTGAACTGACCCACTATCTGCGGCAGTGAATACCCCTCCAGGTCCAGCAGGATGCAGCCCGTCTGCAGACAGGTGCGCAGCTCAAACAGACTGTGCAGAGACAGTGTGGAGACATGCGGTTTGCTCCACCTCTCGCCACCCTCCTCCACCTTCTCCTCAAACTTAACCCACCTGAGGAAACACACAGATGAAGCAACATTATGAATGCTACCTTGACACCTTTTCTTTGTTTTATGGGTTTTAAATGTGTCCTTATTAAGTCACACTTTATAATAAGGCCGCATTAGTTAACATTAGCTAATGAATTAAGTAACAGTAAGCAGTATTTATGAATATTTTCTAATGATGCAATGATACGCAAGTGCTATAACAAGTCTCAGCTAGCTTAAAGCAGTACACGTAGAACAAGGAACTGTGAAGCATGTTCAGAAAGAAAGGGCCTGATCTTCTTGAAGTTGTATAAAGCAAATCTAGCCTTTTTAGCAACGCGGTCTGAAAAAGTCAGCTGACCATCAATTGTAACGCCAAGGTTTCAGGCTGTTTTTGAAGGAGTTATAGTTGATGTGATATAATGGATGGTGACATTTTGACGAAACGATGGGTTTGCTGGAACCACAAGCAGTTCTGTCTTTGCCAGGTTGAGTTGAAGGTGAGAGTCCCTCATCAAGCAAGAAATGTCTGTTAGACAAGCTGTGAGCAGCTATCCTTAGATCATCAGGATGGAACGAGTTTAGTGAGTTAAGTAGAGTTTAGTGTCATAAGCATAGCTGTGATATGAAAAGCAATGTTTCTGAATGACAGAGCCTAGTGATGACATGTAGACACAGAAGAGAAGTGGTCTCAGAACTGAGCCCTGAGGTACCCCAATAGTTGAAATTTTGGATAAAATGTAAAATTCTGAAAGTCACTGAGATCAAGTTTAAGAGACAAGTCTTAAATTGGTGGAATCAGTCAAATTACAGTTTTTCATAACTTAGATAATGTCACATCGTAAGTAATGAGTTTGTGTGTCACCTGGCAGACTCTTTCCACTCCATCTCTCCACCCTCATGCTGCAGTGTGTCCATCTCAGTGAAGAGGGTGGGTGTGGGCTCATCTTCCTCTCTGAGGATGTGACGTAGTCTCTCTGCAGCAGGTGACACTGTCACACACACACACACACAAATACAAAAGCAAAGCTTAAGCTACTTCAACAAAATGCGAAGTCGTGCTTTAGTAGTTGAGGGTAGTTTGAATCTTGAAAACCAGTGTTATTTTGCGGCAGTGCTATTTTTAAAACTAATAGTAGTTTTTACTTACATTTATTATTTTAATTTTATATTTATAACTTATATCATTATAAGTTTTGTTTACTTTTTTTAGTTTTGTCTTTTTTTTGGTATTGTCTATAGCTTTTTATACATTTTTATGTTTACATTTGATCTATTTTAGTATGAAGTTAAACTAAATCGAAATTTAAAATGTTGCATTGGCAACTAGCTGAAATAAAGTAAGATTTAAATTCAAATTAAACATTTTGTAACCGTAATGCAGTTTTGGGATGGTTTTATATAAATAGAAAACTGATTATAAATGTCTTTCATGCAACTTTTTACATGTTTGCCTAATAAAATTGCTTGGTTTTTGACCTAGTGTATGTTTGCATGATGTCAGGCAACAACGCAAGCATTTAAGCATGAAGAAGCAAGCAAATAAACACTGTCCATAAAAAGGGGTCAATAACAGCCTGTAGCTTACCACCTCCTAATTGTAAAAATGAGTTTGATTCTTTGCATTAAGCAGAGGCCTATTGGCCTTTATGACGTATAAGTCTGGGTGTTATGTTTTGCCTTTGGCTCAGTGTGAACTGACCCTGTGCTGACCCACTTGAAATGAAATCTGAATACGACAGAGCAGGATCATTACGATGCACGGCTCCCGAGGCCATCAATCCATTCTCATTCTTAGTCAAACATGCATCTAATCAGCTTGAGCTTTCAGATCTAAGATCTACACTAAATTCAGCTCGACTTGAATCATGCATCAATCATTAACATGACGTCTAATCAAATCTATCACTTTGTTTAAAGTTAAGTATCTGAACAATATTCCTTTGAAGATAAATGTGCATAAATCTCTTCATAAATCAAGCCGATATCCGAAAGCATCAAAAGAAATTGTTCGGTAGATTAACTTAAAACAAGCATGTGAAAATGGCTTACTCTAATCTGATGCATGATGCCAGAATCAATATCTAATGTCAACAGACCTGTAGTGACTTAATCAAATTTATCGACTTTGTATATTAGGTAAAGTCAAATTACATAAGCTCCAGTGTGGGCTACTAAAACCTGTTCTCAATCTAATGTCATGTGCATTACATCTGATGTTCAGACTAATGGTGCAAGTCTGTGTTTGTGAGCCCATGCATGACAACCTTCCTCTCGATCTCTGGCTTTTCCTCTGGATTATTAGCACGTGGGTGTTTTTCTTCATGTAATCCTTCTAATCCTGAAGTAACAATCACAAATACATGAGGTAGTAGAATGCCACTGCAGAGGAGAGTGCAATGCACCGGATTATTTATAGCTCACGCACTTGAATCACCTCGGGTTAATCAGTTCAACTTTGATGGAGTCACTAGATATTAAAATTTGTTTGAGGTGTCGTCAAAGTTTTAATGATTTCTGATTAGAGGAAAGGTTGAGAATGAACACTGATTTTCTTGTTTTTAATTCCCGAGGATAAAAAAAAAAACTTACAGGAACATCCCTTTCCAAAAGAGTTAATGCATTAACTTAATGATTTTGATGTTGCATATAATGTCAAATTATGATAATATAAACATTTAAACAAGGGTTGATGAAAAAACTTTTCTTCAATCCAGCGGCATTGCCTGAACTCATTAAACCTGAAGTGTGACTCATATTGCGTATCAAAATAAAAGGAAATATTAAGAAGAATCAAATATTTTTGGCTTTACAAATAGGCCTATTTAGGACCATTATATTTTATATTGACATTATTAACATTAAAGGACATTTTCCCTCAAATTCTTGTAATGCAAATGTTTTACTTCTGAAATTGTAATTGGCATTATTTTCAAATGTTAAAATAATATTAATATATAATTCTTATAATTATAAATAATATAATTCTTAATATACAAAACAATAAAAAAAATAACTTAATACAGTATTTGTTTTTAAATCTGCAAAAATTTATTTTGATCATTATTTTATTTTATTTTTGCTTTACAGAAAAGTGGATTTTGGGGGGAAATATGATTTAATGTCATGGACAATTACATTGTTTTTATTATTTTCCATGACAATTGAAAAAAAAATCCCTAAAATTCTCTTTCAAATAATGCAGATATTTTACTTCTCTATTTTTGTCTCATTACTCAAATTTTTTGTGTTTTATATACAGTAATATTTATAGGGTAAATACGTATAAATGTCACAAAAATAATGTTACAAGGCAAAATATCTTTGACTGCCCTTAAACTTATAATCATCAACTAACCTTGTGACTTCAGTGATGGCTGATCAGCAAAAAATTAATTAATTAATACTCAGCAAAATCATAATAAGGCAGAGTCAAACTCCAAACCAAGTGTGCTCTAACCACAATTCCAGGAAGAAACTCTCCAGGACAAAGCTAATAAGAAGAACTGGCAGCAATAGTAAGGCGATAATGACGTCTGTGACTGTACCTGTGAAGCTGCTCAGTTGAGTGCTCTGAGAGCCCAGACTGGACGTCAACGACTGTATTGAGTCCTGAATACTAAAGGACCCCGTCAACCTACGCTGTTCCTGCTCCATCCTTCAGAAAGTCCAGGGATTAATGGTTCATTGAAGGAAAAAGATCTATCAATAAAAATTTGCACTTCCTAATGCGATTTTGTGATGAACCCGTTAACTGAGCTCGTCCGTCATTTTAGATGCCCCTTCCCCTACGAGTGTGTCCTCTTGCTCTTGAGCTTTTCTTCTCAGCAGTGTTGCTCTTTTCTTAAAAACTAAAGCAGGGCAAAATGCCACACGCATGAAAGGTCCAACAAGTGTTTTTCTCCTCCTCCAGCTTTGCTGATCCCTCCCTTTCTTGCTCTCTCTCCTCAGAATTTAAGTCTGAAACCTCAATCAATAATTTGCAAAGATGCATGTAATTTAAAAACAAACCTATTTCAGTGACTGTATCAGGGCATTATAGTTATTTAAAAAACATTAACAAATACATGTTTTGTAGTAAATGTTACTGGCTAAATGTTAACTGAAATAAGTAAAATATACAAAACATTAATTTCTTTGTAACATTTTACAACAAGGTTCTTTAGTTAACAATGTTAGTAAACATGAGCTACAGTAAGAATGAACAATACTTCTACAGCATTTACTAATGCATTATTAAAATCCCGAGTTGTGTTAACATTAGTTAATGCACTGTTAACTAACATGAACTAATAATGTATTTTCTTAACTTATGTTAACAAAGATGAATAAATACTGTAATAACATGTTCATTCATGTTAGTTAATGCATTAACAAATGACACCATATTTTAAAGTGTAACCAATTTCTATCTTTATTTTATTTGCCAAAGCAATATTGCTCATTTCTTAAAATAAAAACTAAAATTGTATATATTCATTTTTTTCTACACATCTTTTGTTACAATGCCTTGTTACACTACTTTTGGTGTTTGATGGTCAAAATGACTGGCCTACAAAGACTGAAACTAACTGATCCTAGGCCTCATTGATCCAAGCTTACGCACCTATATTACCAAATATATCATCATTTCAAAACTGAGATGCATAAGCGTAGATAAATGAGAGAAATAGCAATACCTCTGCTGAGTGAAAGAAAACAAGTTCAAGACTGAATTCAAGATTGTAGAAGCTCACTGGTGGAGTTGATGTCAGAGAGCTCGTTTGAATCCTGCTCTCCTTCATCTGGGTCACATGGTTCCTCTTGGTTCGGCTGTTCGTGGCGGTTGTGGTGTCTCTCCCGACTGTCGCGGTCATGGGAATGATGCGACGTGTGTCTGTGATGTCTGCGCTTCCTTCTGTAGCTCCGTGGCACTGGAACGCCAACGTAGACCGACTCTAAAAACAGAGTTTTTATAAAGTTTATATTTGATAGTGTTTACAACTCACATTTTTTTCATAGATTTCATTTTTTTATCTCAAACCGTATGCATCACCCCTTGATCGTCTTGCTGTCTGGTACACTGGGGAAAAACCTGGTCTCGAAAGACAACACAGAGGCTGCAATACCAAAAGAAACACTATGGGCACTACAACAAAAACAAACTTCGGCCAACCCATCGGCAAGAATTGGTTGGCTGAAGTTTGTTTGCGCGCATTAAACCCCACCTCTTCTTGCCGATTGGTTGGCCGAAGTTTGTTTGCCGCATTAAACCCCACCTCTTCTTGCCGATTGGTTGGCCGAAGTTTGTTTGCGCGCATTAAACCCCACCTCTTCTTGC
>JAUMHQ010000065.1:14786637-14805776 GCA_032361165.1 Enteromius paludinosus | reverse complement strand
CCCCCGCGGAGGGGCCAAGTGTGTCCTTTGGTGCACCCCGAGAGGCTGAGATGTCTTCCATGCCATCAGAGGGTGAGTCTGAAGGTGAGGCTGCCTCTGCGCCGGACAGGCGTCGCCCGGCGGCGTCTGCTCCGACAGCAGCAGACACCGAACTGTCAGACATGCTCCTCTGCACCGCAGCAGGAATCGGTCTGCAGGTGCCCCGTGTCCCGTGTGAATCGGTCTGGAGGTGCACAAAGAGCTGACCAGGTTGTGGCGAGCCCCTTACTCGTCACGCTTGCGCCCTAGACCTTTGGCCCTCACCACGTTCAATGGCGGGGCAGCCAGGGGGTACGAGACTGTTCCCCAGGTCGAGCATGCCGTGGCAGTACATCTGTGCCCGCGCGGCGCTGCTTCCTGGAGAGGCCAGCCTCGGCTCCCGTCCAAGGCCTGTAAGCTGTCATCCGCTCTGGCGGGCAAGGCTTACTGTGCCGCTGGACAGGCTGCTACTGCCTTGCACGCTATGGGTACACTCCAAATGTAACAAGCGAAAGCTCTCAAGGAGCTGCACGAGCGTGGGTTTGAACAAGGGGTGATGCGGGACCTCGCTCTACGGGCGACGAAAGTCACAGCTTGAGCCCTTGGCCAGGTGATGTCCACTGCGGTGGTCCAGGAGCGCCACCTTTGGCTAAATCTCCTCCGCCTGCTCATCGTCGAGGGTGTCCCCCCGCGGCACCCAGACCTTCTGCTCCATCCCAGGCTGAAGCACACAATATTAGGCTGGCTGCACAACAACGTCGAGCTGGCCGCGGGCGCGGGACCCCGCCTGCTCAGGGGCCGGCCAGGAACACCCGGAGGGGCGTGAAGCGCTCCTGAGACAGGCAGCCCGGAGGTGTTGATATCTGCTCTTCAGGCGATGTCGAGACCATCTCCGTCCCCACTCCTGGAGGAGGGCCAGGAGCTTCTGTGCATTCAGCTGCTGTCGGCCCACGGGTCGGCGGTACCCACATTTTCACAGAAAGAGCAAATTTCTACACCTCCGGGCCCAGTGTCCGGAGGTCTCCATCTAACACAAACCTTTTTGTCTTCTCAGATGCAGATCCAGGACACTGTGTCGCCATCGCGGTATCCAGGGAGACAGGTAAGCGCTGCTCAATGCAGCCAGACGAACAGCATTCGATCTACCTCGGTTCATTCAGAAAGCCAAGCTGCCATACTGCACGCGTAGATTACTGTCCTACTGGCGAAGGAAGCAATCGAGCCTGTCCCTCCAGCCAAGATGAGGTCGGAGGACTTGCTCCTTGTCAGGGAGGACAAGGAACAAGTCCTTCTGGTAGCGCCTTATTGGCCCTCCCGGACTTGGTTTGCAGACCTTGCGTTCCTCGCGGCAGCCCCTCCCTGGAAAATCCCCAGGAGGAAGGACCTCCTTTCCCAGGGGATGGGCACCTTATGGCAGGCTTCTCCAGCGCTGTTGTAGATACCATCTCTCAAGCGCGAGCTCCCTCTACGAGGCAGGCTTACGCTCAGAGATGGAGTCTGTTCGTTGAATGGTGTTCCTCCTGTGGAGAAGACCCACAGAGATGTACGACTGCAGTCGTGCTTTCCTTCCTGCAAGAGAAGTTGGAGCACAGGCTGTCCCCTTCGACTCTTAAAGTGTATGTCGCTGCCATTGCCGCATATCACGACGCAGTGGAGGGCGCGTCCCTTGGGAAGCACCAGCTCATCGTTCGATTCCTTAGAGGTACGCGTCGGGTTAATCCCCCGAGACCACACCTCTTGCGACCTAGCTGTCGCCCTCACGGGGCTGCGGCTAGCTCCTTTCGAGCCCCTTCAGTCGGCAGATATTAAATATCTCACACTGAAGACAGCGCTCCTTATAGCGCTGGCCTCTACTAAGAAGGTAGGGGATCTACAAGCCTTCTCTGTCAACGAAGAGTGCCTACAGTTCGGCCCGGCTGATTCTCATGTCATATTGAGACCCCGGCCAGGCTATGTGCCCAAGGTTCCCACCATGCCTTTCCGCGATCAGGTGGCAAACCTGCTCGCTCTGCCCCGGGAGGAGGCAGACCCAGCCTTAGAGTTATTGTGTCCTGTAATCTGTAATGTCGAAGTGATTCGACTGAAAGGGTAACGTCTAGGTTACGAACGTAATCCACGTTCCCTGAAGGAGGGAACGGAGACGTTACACTTTCTCCTGCCACGACTCTGAGGTCGTGCTGACGCCAGCAACGGCTCTTCAGCGAAAACCTGCAGGTGCAGAGCAAACAGTGCACGCCAATGTTTCATTGGCCTTTAGTAAAGAGCTCAAAGGCAATTGGTCTCTCTGGCGAGTTCCCATCTGTAACGTTTCCGTTCCCTTCTTCAGGGAATGTGGGTTACGTTCGTAACCTAGACGTTTCCTTATCAAAAAGTGTTTTTTAGACCAGGTACATTTGCCAAATATTGTTAAAAAAAAATGCCCATCCTCTCACCATCCTCATCCTCATTGTGTCTGCTGCGGTGACCACTTCTCCTGCTGCCATGCCAGTCATGGTCCATCCTGACAGGAAATGACAGAATAAAAGACTTTATGACCGCTTTAGTAGCACATACGACAAACACATTTGACTCCTATCTATATACTGAAGGCATTTACAGATGGGGGTTCGTTATCTGATTTATATAATTTAATTTATATTTAGTTTTGCTAAAAACTTTTCTGACTGTTGACAGAGTTATGAAGTGAAAAAAAGAGTATTCAAAAATTCCATCTCTAAAAAATATATATAAAAAAAAGAATATATTAAAAGAATATTGAACTCGCCTTTATCTAGCATTCAGATTCCTACTTTTGGAAATGTATGCAACTTCCTGCATGTTTAATTAGAAATGGCCTCACTTGCATATTTAAACATAACGTTTCAAACACTTGGTGATATTTATTTGTTCATATTTTGGTGGCTTTGCATATATTTCCTTCTGCCTAATTAAAGCACTCTGCAGATAACATCACCTTAGTGTATTTACACGTAACTAACGAGTGCTCATCAGTTAGTTTGTTTGTAGGGAGTTCTAGCTGGCCTCCAGCTCAGTCAAAGGACCTGAAAGAACCCCGCGCGATGTGGCACGTGGACCTGCAGCTTCATTAGATCAATGTCCCTGTCGCTGGTGGGAAAGGAAAACCCAATGCATTGGCATAATTATGGGAGGATATTCACTATCAGCACACACACACAACTTATGTCACACACTGTCACATAATTGATTGATTCATACATTCACGAGCAGTAGATCTGGCAGGAGGGGGGAGTGCAGGCACTAGCAAGCACTAAAACTATGTTTATTAACTTCAATAAAACTCAAATCCAATAAAATATGACTATAAGACAAAAAATGAACTGAATAAAAAATATCAAATAATTATAAACAATAATAAAATAGTGCTGTCAAACAATCGCAATTAACCACTTCCAAAATAAACGTTTTATATGTATATTTATGTATACTGTGTATATATATATAAAAACACATGCATGTATCAAAATACTAATAAATACCATATTAATACATAAATATCAGCAAAATAACAATGTTCACAATACACATCTCGGATAAGTCCAAATCCAGGCCTTGTGCCTCAATCTCCTTCCAATTTTGAAAAGTCTATAAATAACTAAAATGAAACTGAAGGTATACTTCTATAAGAAAAAAAAAAACAGCAAACAGTTTCACATTCCTGCAAGGAGCAGCGATATTGAACTCATGAATGAATCACCATTTTTCAATGAATCATTTGACTTAGTTGGTGAATGATTTGTTCTCGAGTTAACCCAAAAAATATTATAATATATAATGTATATAATATAATGTATAATAATGAATAAATATTATTTTATTCAATAATTACTACTACGATTTCTTATTATCCATTTAAATTCAATTGAATTCAATTTACACAATTACTTTTTCTGCTTGTTTTCATTTTTTAAGTTAAGCAGTAATTCTAACATGTTCTTTTGCCATTTTATTAGTTTCTTTTTTGTCTACCGTTAAGTCTTCGTTCATATTTATGTCTGTTTTAATTCAATTCCAGTATCTGAATTATTTCTGCTTAGTAATTAGCTTTAACTTAATTTTTATTTTGAGCATTTAAAACTAAATTAAATAAAATTCGAAAGTGTTTTTCAGAAGAAAAATATAATATTCTTTTATTTCAGCTTATATTTAAATTAATGATACAGTTTTAGCTTAATTTTCATTACCGATAATAACCCCAACACAAACTATTTAAACAAAATGAATTCACTGCTGTCAGTAATTTAATGCCGTGTTAACTATCTACACAATCATTCTGCTGGCCACTCAAGCGGAAGAGCTGTGATATAAGGCCATATGTACTACAGTAATTAACAGTGTGTGATGATCAGTGTCCTTCACACCAGACGGAGAACAACTCCAGGATAAACAGATAATCAGGACTGACAGCCTCATTGATCTGTGCATGGGGGAACGCCTCTGTGACTCAAAGGAAACAGGTCCACTGATTTAACCAATCCCACTTCTGAATGTTTTTAAATACAGTATCAAAAGACCTGTTCACTCTTACAGCTGAAGTGTCATTTTTTTCAATGTTTAAATACTTTCTCCTCTCCTAGTTTAATATAACAGTGGCAATAACATGGATTTTTATACTGCTTCACATTACATTGCCACTGGGTGGCACTGAAGGCTCACAAATTCACAATTTATATGTATTATATATACACTTTAGTTGCAAAAATTTGCAGAGACAGTTTAAGTAATATAAAAAATATTTTTTTATGTAACAAAAATCAATCGCTATTTATTTATTTGACAAAACCTTGGATCTACATTAGGAATTGGAACAGTAATTTTTTTATATGAACGTTATATGAAGTTTATGAACTATTCTACTTAAAGATAACTTTTACAAGAACTTTAGAATGAATTACCATCAGCTCTTACCTTGTTACAGAAGTGGCGTTGAGATGACCGGTGCGATGAGCATCTGTCTGTATCAGATTCCTCTGTACAGTATCAGACACATAGAGACAGCCGATCACAATGATTACCCATCACCTCTGTCTGTCTTGTGATTGGCTGAAGAGTCAAGCGCTGCGGGTCATAAGCACAGCTCTGAACACAGTGCGGTGGCAGAAAACGTGACATGAAGTTCATTGAATGACACACACAGCATGCTCACTCTGAACACCCCGGTGGCTGTTTGGTAATTGACCACGCTACTGTCTGACAGTTCAACTTGAATCATGCATATGTTAAATGTATATTACTATATGTTGCAGTATATGCCTCCACAGACGTCCTGATTTTGCTGAGTTCGATGTATATGCTTTGTCGACCCTGGAACTGTTTTGATCATATCTCTACACCTTACCCATGAGTAAAATCATATTTATTGGTAGATGGCTGACACTGATGTACAAGCACCAAACACTGATTGAAAGCCTAAACTTCACTAAAACTATAAACTGGTTCTTAAATCTGATTGGCTAATCACTGCGTGACGGGCAACAATGGAGTATTGGGACCGATAAAAATATCTGAATATTGTGGTTTCTTGAGTGTTGTGTTAGGGGCTGAACGACACGGTTTGTTGTCGATTTCAGATTGTTGTCTTATATTTGAGGTGTGAGATTTGTACAAGGACAGACCGCACAGATTATTGTAATATCATGCTTTATTTTACAGAGTGCACTCCTGTGATGTTCTGGTGCAGTGGTTTTATTGGTTTTCCTCTCTTGAGAGTCTATATAGAGAATTTGAGTATCGAACACTAACGGTTTATTTATCAGGCTCGTAACATTTCTTTTGCGTTGTTTATTGTTTGTTTGACACTCTTGTTGTCATTCTCAGCTTTTCCACCTTCATTAAAGTTTTGCCAAATTAACACTTCTCTGGATTTTTTTTTTTTTTTTTTTGCGCATTAGATGTTTCTTTCCATCATATTACTTTATTTATGCACTTAACAGCATAAGAGCTCACACTGAAGATGTGGTTTTGTATACTGGATATTGAACATGAGTTTTCAGAGACGTTCCCGGTAGGAGAATACCCACTAGTCCATGACAAGCAAGTAATCTTTCAGAGAGGCCACTGGAATATGTTCTGGTGCTTTTCTGTTTCTTTCTTGCAGGGGAAAGGATAATCAAGCCTTTGAAGCAACTTTCTGTGTGTAGTAAAGCAAACTGATTTGTACAGGATGTGAAAGATGAAACTTTAATACATTTGTATGTTTTCATTATCTTGTAGGTGCTGGATTTGTCATTGTTATATCATTATCGTTATAATCTTACTTATTATTGTTATTAAAATATTTTGACTGAGAAAAAAATATATATATCTGAATATCAATGCATCAGTCTCCTCCAACTAAAACATATGGCTTGAGTTTCATCAAAATCATTTATTATTTATTAAAAAGCATGGTTGTGCTAGTCTGATGTTTGATCTAAACAAAATTAATTCGTTTGTAATGTGAAAAACAATAAATTAATTAATAAATACATAAAATAAGTAACCAAATCAAATAAATAAAAAAAATAGATAATAATATTTGTTATATTTTGTAGATTGTGTATTTAAAAGTATGTATTATTTGATATATTTTTCTTTTTTTTATTAAACAAACAAAATATAAATAAATAAAATAAAAATATCGGTGACTATGGCCATGTATGTATATATATATATATATATATATATATATACACGTAAAAAAATACTAGCAAAATGATGAGTATGATAAACGTTTACTAGACTCTTTTTTTTATGAAAATACTATAATCATCAAATATTATAATGTGTAATGAACATTGTGGCAACATATCTGCGTAAAATAGAAACAATGCATTTTTTCGTTTAATTAAAAAAAGAATTAAAAATAGGCCTAAATCTTTCATATAGAAATACTTATGTTTGCTCTTTTTTTGCATAATGTTTAAGTACACTTTTAAGAGTGCAAACTATCCACAAGATGGCACCACACACTCATCTTATTGAGTGATCATAATATCGCTGACACACGGTGACGTATCATGATATTGTTTTACTGGTCGTGTTATCTACTGTTTTTGAAGTAAACTGATAAGATGTGGGGCTGTGAAGAAAGCATCTAAACATGAGACATGAGGACTGATGTCTTCATTTCACACAACAGAAAGGAAAAATGAAATAATCGATATGTGTAAATATGTGGCATTTCTCATGTGTAAACTACTTAGAATAAAAACATCTGCTAAATGGGTGTAAAATGTAAACATAACGATCACCATAATGATTCATGTCGTTATAACAAAAAAAATCCATTTACTAATGAATATTTCATAGGATGAGGATGAGGGGAGTTCTGAAGGAATAATACTCTAACGAATGACAAGCAGATATCAGAGCATATGGTCATTATAATATAAACCCGACAGATGATTGACAGCCTTACATGCTGGAGATATTTACATATAAATAACTAGATATTAAATGATCTAAAGCAGAAAGTTTCCCAGCTAACAAAAAAGTCCCAAGAATTTAGCTGACATTTCCATTTAGCTATAAAAATGGTATCCTTTTTCTGTTAGGAGAACATTCCATTTTAGAATGTTGCAACCATTATGGGAACGTTATTTTTAAACATTCTCTGAACATTCTAAAACTAGTAACAGTTTAAAACACTTTAAATGAGCATTCAACTAAAACATTTAAAAAATATTTATTTATAAGTCTGAAAGAACCTGAGAATGTTCCCTGTTAGCTGTGCTGTAACTTTTAAGCATTTAGAGTATGAAGAATGGCAATAGTGATGCACGAGTAATAATCTTCAATGATTCTTCACATAATTAAAACGGAGATTGAAGCAGACATGCACTGTGAAGATGGAAGGCTTGTGTTCTTGCTGTGCTGTATAGACAAACTTTTGCTCCGACGGATCATAATAAATTAAAAACTTGTAAGCCTGAGATGTCCTTGTGGATAAGCAGAGGATAAGACTTCTCATCCAAATAGATGTGAGCTAGTTCTGCTGTTCTTCAGAGAAGGAAGTCTCCATAAAATCCTCTCACTTGAGACATAATAATCAGGGATTTAGAGGTGAACTTAAGCCAGAGTCAGATTCACTGCACGATGAGTGAAGGGTAATGAGTATTGGGCCGTTTCAATGGCATCTGTGAACACACTGGAGATACTTCAGAAGGACTTTTATACCATCAACACACATGCATGCTCACATCCCTGCTCTCCACAGGTCAAATTGGATCGGTTAAGACAAGACGGCCAGCTTTCCCGATCCACAAGCCCTGTATAAACTTTGCATTTTTGTGTATTCAGGCTCATTTAATCATGCTTGAGAGTCTTGCACTCTAGAATATTGTAATATATTTAAATTCATTTCCCCCCGATTCAGTGTTGAGGCATACCTGAAACTTTCCTCCCATCATTCTTGCCAACAAGCCAAGGGATGATAGAAAAGTCGTTGCGAAATTTTGTTGGCACATTAAATCAACCATCTTTTAGCAGTCTCACCAGCAGCAGCTCTGAAGACCTCTAATTTCATCCACGATCAGTGAACTGAAAGAAAGCAGGACCTGTTTAGAAGGGATCTGCCAGACCGCCGAGAGCTCCATAATGAATGCTCAATGGAAGAACAACATATGGGGTCCAATAGTCTGAGAACACTAATGCATCTGTTTTGCATTTTTATTTGAAATTTAATACAATTATGTTTTCACTAGAAATTGAGGATGTTCCAAAGAGCTTCTCATGCTTCAAAGAGCATATCACAAATAAGTTTTGACTTGTCTGTCTGTTTGTCTGTGTTTCCATCGGGGTCTAAAGTACAGAGAAGCTCAAGGAAATAATCTGGTGGTGTACAGTCAGGGACGGAATACGGACAGGGACAGTGGGGCCGCTGCCCAGGGGCCCTTGGGATGCAGGGCCCAAATTGCTACGCTAATCAACAATGTATTTTAGTTAGTCCACTTCACAGGGCCTACACTCTGTTGTGATTGTTTGCGTATAAGGGCCCCTGATCCTACAGGACGTCTGATCGAAACATGGATGGAGGGTCTTGAAGTGTGGTGTGTTTCGCTAACTGTCTGAAGTGTAGTGTCAGCGTTGCAGCCAGGGGCACTCGCGAACGTTTTGCGAGCGTTGTGTGAACGTTTCCCTGAGGGGCCCTTGCAAACGTTTCGCCCAGGGGCCCACACCCCCTCATAATCAGGCCCTGCGAGTAGGTCTGTGGTGGAAACGAGGCTACTACAATGCATGCTACATTCAAAAGCAGAGGCGGACAGAGTAGTGAAGTACATTTATTGTACACTTACCTGTACTTTACCTGAAAACGTGTGACTATAACTTTACAAATATGGTGCTTTTCACTCCAGGACATTTCTACCAAGGTCCTCAAAGTAGAAAGTCGTTTTCATGTAGCAGCAAGTGAAATGAACTCATTATACTTAAGTACGTTTAAAAGCAAGGTCTTCTATACCTTCACTCAAGTAATAGATATGTGTCCTTTGTCCTCCTCTTTTCAAAGGTTTGGAGAAATGGAAAAATTTGCTTCCTTTTGCTCTTCTTTCCGCCTTTCTAGAAATCACTGATTACTGAAATGAACAAATCAACAAAACCATGGCTGACTAAACAACACAATTACCCAAGTCTCATTTACATCTTGTTTAGCATAAAAGTTCCATGCTTCTATTCATAGCGAGTGCTGAGAGCTGCTTGTACACCGCACTTATTCAGTAATGTTTAATTAGGAATCAAATGACAACTTCATGCTATAACATTATGAATATTACAGAGTTAATGGTTTCCTAGCAAGTATCTGATAGGCTGCCGTTTAGCAGGTAATTATGAATATGCTGTTAAAATACTTTGGCTTTTTAACTGCACACATGGCAAGCCACTATACATTTCTGCAAGTGTGCTGAAGAACACTTTAACAAACCTCAGCCTACCACTAATCATTTATTTATTTATTGCGTGTGTATGTGAGAAGAATGCCAGTAATCGTATCTGTTTGTTCACTCATTGAAACAGATTACTCCATTCTTCAAGAGATCACTCTTCAAATCCAATTTAATTCACGTGAACCCTGATATGGAGCATGTACATCCAATTTCTGAAGGATATTGGAATTGACGTTTCATTTCTGAAGATCACGTGTGCATGGCGGCTTTTTTAGCGCTCACCTGGTCCTGCTGCGTTGCACGCCACCCTCGCTTGTCATGGGCTCATCAGGGATCATCCTAAAAATGAATGAATAAATAATTTTGCTTAATAAATACAGCAGCTGAGCTCTTGACACAGCCCTTGATGTGATTGAAATGTATGATGTTTGGGTCCTTTCTTCCTCCACCCAAACAAGATTCGGATGAAAAAATCCACAGTTTCCAGGATTTGTCTCGATTTTTTTTCACCCGAGGGTTTCTTGCTCTTGCCTTTGATGGGGTTTAAAAAGGATATTTAATAATTAGTTATATTATTAATATGAGAGCGTCAGATAATTTATTGAGCTGGAAAATGATACCGTCTTCTGCTGTGCAGCTGAATTGAATTTGTACAATTTATTGAATGGCATTTAGCACCTTTGACTGAACTAAATCAACACTGAACTGACTCTAGTTTGCATTTGAATAATTCTTGAATATCATTGATTCTTTTACTTTTTAATGTTTGATCATGCAATGCTGCTTTGAAACAGTCTGTATTGTATAAAGCACCATAATAACAAAGGTGACTTTACTCGGCCTGAAGGTTTCCGACCAAAGATCCTGCAGTAGAGAAAATATAAAGCAGATTTATATTTGAAAACCATGATTGATTTATTGCATTTAATTAAATGTCATGCAACAAGGTTTTACACATGGAACAAGTCCAAATTATAGATTGTTTTGTGGTTATGACTGGATTCGCGTGTTCTAGTTTAATGATAGAGGACGGTATGGGCTGTATTGATTATCAGTCTCTCACCGGGGAAAACAATTCCTCAACACGCAGCACTTTTCTATTCGTTGCATGCCTTCAAGGCAATTCTACCACGTGAATGAGTTTTCTGCACAGCAGCCTCTCTGAAACTCAATTACCCTTCGTGACTCCAGGGTCAAGCGGTTTCCAGGCTAAAATATTTACATATTCCTTTTAGCTTCGGGTTTTAATACAAGAAAATTATCAACAAAGCACTGTATATTGCAAGATGAAATGATTCTTCAAGTGTCTCACGTTTGCTGATGAAGATATTCATTTCACTTCCTCTTCCCTTCATTCTAGTGGATTACATTCTGGCGAGCAGCAGGTGACGTGTGAAATTGAATTTCCATTTCCCTGCTGTCAATTCTGATCGCTCACATTGGGTTGGACACTTACGGCCACCAGGGAGGGTCTGGACAGGTGCACAAAGCGGGACCAAAACAAAACGTATCAATGGATAAAACCTCGCTGTTGATCTGGTCAAGATCATTCACCCAATCAAAACACCATTTGACCGTTTCAAAATATCCCTGAACGCTTCTGACAGCACAACATATGTTCCTGCTTTGATCCAATAACAACCGCAGAGCATCAACAATGTGTAATATAACTATTTGTGTCAGGGACAAAATTGCTTTTATTCCTACCGTTATATTTTTGAGCCACTTTCTTAAAAATAAAACAATTTAGACTATACGAGATGGGAATGCTACTTTAGTGAAATGTATTTACAGTAGAAGAATAAAAAAAAAAGATAGATTGGCAGTAGAGCATGGAATTATTGTGAACTGCTTTTATTCTCCTCTCAGTAATATAAAAGTCCTCTTTGCTGTCAAGTTCTTCTTAACCTCAGGATAACCCTGCGTGCTTGACTGCATTTTTCATTTGCAATGGACTGAATCCTACATTTCAGTGATAGAACACAATGAAAAAAGTCAAAAGATGTACTGTGAGAGAATGCATCACCCGCTCGAAGAATTAAACGATCTGTAAATTTGCTTACGTCTGTCAAAAGCTTATTTATTGGCATGCGCAGAGGTCACTTACTAATTGGCCACTTCACTAATTGAACTTCTGTCTTCGTATACATTCATGGCGATGAACTGAAATGATTTTACTTGTGCCTTTTTAGAAAATAAATTTCATAGATGTCCTTGGCCATCATTTTTCTGATGATGATTTATAACCTTCTGCACAAAACAATTTCTGATGTTGAGATGTTTTGTGGTGAGAAATGGATTGTCGATGAAAACAACAGCTCAAGTAATGGTAGATTCAGGAACCGGTCAAGGATTGTGCATTGATCCAGTCCTCACATTTCCCATCTGTGGACGTCTTGAAATATGCACGCACTGACCTTGCTGTTGGGCTAAAGGTTAGTCATTAATAGAATCTGAAAATGCCACATTCAGGGTGAAAACTAACATTTTTCTCAAGTGGATGAAAATAAAAGTAATCAATTTAGCCATCCTTGTGCTATTTTTTCTTCTTAAAAGACAGGAATGAGAGAAATTATGTAAGTTATTGTTGGTTTTTTCTTTACGGAAATACCATACCAGAATGCACGTTTTAATCCACTCTGACATTATAATTAACGTCAACATTATTATGTAGTTATTAAAGCGGTGGATTATAAATGAACACTATTTAGTCCGGTTTCGAATACTTACTGATGTACTGATGTAGTTTTCCCTCCAAAATGATCTCACTTCCTGGAGGATGACATTCTGAGGAACAGGGATTTTGCAAAAGACTGTCATCGAGCTAACTGGAAAAACAGTAAAATGAAGAATGCGTTTAGTTTAAAACATGTAAATATGAAAAAGAGGGTATTCTAGTCAAAATTAGATGAAAAGTTAAGAAATTAAAGCTCTTTACCTCTCCATTTTTTTTCAAGGGACTGTAAGTAATTGGACAATTGACTAAAATGCTGTTTCAATGACAGGCGTGGGCTGTTCCTTCGTTATTTCTTCATCAATTAATCAGGTAAAAGGTCTTGAGTTAATCCTAAGCGTGCCATTTATAAGCTGTTAATGTGAACCCACATCATTCATTCAAAAGAGCTCTCCATACAAGTGAAACAGGCAATTGTTAGGAATCATAAACAAAACAAATCCATCAGAGATAGAGCAGGAACACTAGGAGTGGCCACACAACAGTTTGTTGCATTCTGAGAAAAAACAACAATGCACAGAAGAGCTCAGCGACATAAAAAAGACCTGGATGTCCACTTAGAACAACAGCGGTGGATGATTGGAGAATCTTCTCCATGGTAAAGAAAAACCCTTCCACGACATCTAGCCAAGAGAAGAACACTATCCAGGAGATAGACATGTCAATCTCAAAGCCTACAATCAAGAGAAGACTTCCCCAGAGCTAATAAAGAGGGCTTACCACAAGGTGGAGGAAATTAAGATCAACCGGTACTAGAAGAATATGGAAAAAAAAAAATTATGGAGAAGGCTTGGAACAGCTCATGATCCAAAGCATTCAACACCATCTGTGAAACATGGAGCAGTGTGATGGCATGAGCATGGCTTCCAGTGGCTCTGGGTTACTGCTGTTTATTGATGACATGACAGAAAACAGAAGCAGCCGGATTAATTCTGAAGTGCACAGGGTTCCAGATTTTAGTCTTTTCCTGCAAAGGATGAATATATTTATTTTCAAGTCCTTGAAAATAGGGGGATTATTAAAAATAGTGCATGAAAATGGTTGTAATTCCTAAGGATTCTATAATATATAATACACCCCCCCCCCACCCCTTGAATTAATGCTTAAAGTCTGCACATCAATTTCACCTTAATCGTTTTATCTTTAATTCTAAATATTGGAATTAAATATTGGTGGCATACAGAGCACAAATGATCAAAATTTGAACTGTATGTGTTGTTTTTAAGTTTTCAAATCCTCCAGCTTATGTTTGCTATTTTTAATCGGCGTTTTGTTCTCAGAACGAGTTTGAAAGTCAAACAGTGATAAGTGACAGTAGGGAGGATGCGCGTAGCGCGTGACTGGAAAGATGCAGCGCGCGGTGTCAAGCCTGGTTCGACGCTGCGCGCGGACACGCGAGCCACAGGAGCGCGTCTAGTGAGGAGCGCCGAGTACGCGCTCGCCATTCAGCCTGCAGCGTGTTCTGAAGACCCTGGGATAAGTGCGCTGACATTTCAGATGCTCATTTGGACATATTCTTTCCAACCAAATCTTAAAAGAACAAAACAAACTTCTTTGCTGAAATGCGTTTTCCTCTGATGACTTATTGATCATGGATCCTTTATACATCACTTCTCAAAACTCAAGCGGCAACGGGACCAGCGGTTCATCGGTCAATGACACGGATGTGTTCTCGAACCAGTTCGTTCAGCCTGTCTGGCAGATAGTTCTGTGGGCCATCGCGTACTGCTGTATAGTCCTGGTGTCGGTTGTTGGAAATTTCACTGTCATCTGGATCATTTTAGCGCATAAGCGCATGAGAACTGTGACCAATTACTTTCTAGTCAATCTTGCGTTTGCAGAGGCTTCCATGTCGGCTTTCAATACCGTTATTAACTTTGTGTATGCAGTGCACAACGAGTGGTACTTCGGACTTGTTTACTGCAGATTTCACAACTTCTTTCCAATAGCAGCTGTCTTTGCTAGTATTTACTCTATGACAGCAATAGCCCTGGACAGGTGAGCTATTTGTCTTTTTCAGCACATGCACCATGATACTTATAAAGGACCTCGGAGGTCATTGTAAACATCATAGTACATGAATATCCATGGTATAAATTGAACAGCACTGTATTACCATCACTTTACCATCACATAACAGCAGTGTAGTGTGTAATGCATAGACTCTAATAACTCTATATAAAACAGTAGTTAATTTAACATTAAAAGTTTACATGTAACATTTAAATGTTTTAATGTAACACTGACCCTTGAAATACTTTGGTCAGTTCAGGAATGGTTTCTGAAATTTATTTAAAATGAATTAAAGAGCAGTTTCATGTCTATCTGTGCATTGGTCCAGGCAGATGTGGTAAGTAATTAATAAGTAATGCAGTCATTTTTAGAGAAAGTAATTTGTAATCTAATTACACTGCTGAAGATCTAATTAGTAGCTAATTAATTGCTTTTTTAGAGTAATTCACCCAACACTGTCCCACAGTAATATTTCACAATCCTAACTGGGTATAAAACACATGTTCTCTGAGTCTGCTCTGTGTGCATGCTACAGATGGATGCTTAAAAATACATCTCTATTGAGGCATTTCTGATTTATAGTAGGCTGGGTTTTTTGTACTGCGTTATTATTACTTTAAGTATGAGGTAGTCTTACCTATGGAGTACCATGTCAATGCCATATACATGAATAATGCCACTATTTAGTATTGACATCTGATCAGCATTGTAGAAAAAAACTGTTAAAAGTCAAAACAAAGAACAAAAACGCATCCTTTCAGTTCCATCTGAGAGAACAATTGGTTACAGAAAAAACCCAGCCACTAAAAAGACAACCTCAACTAGTCATCTCACTCACTTCCCAAATCAAATCAGCAGGACTAGGCAAATAATTTAGGGGCAATTCAAGGGGATGATGCTCCATTGAGTTTGCATAAATAGCAGGTCATTGCCTTCGTTAAACTCCCCCTGCAGGTACATGGCTATCATCCACCCACTCCAGCAGCGCCTGTCGTCCGCTGAGACCAAGCTGGTGGTGGGGGTGATCTGGGCTCTTGCGCTGCTCTTGGCTTTCCCCCAGTACTATTTTTCCAGCACCGCTCAGCTGCCAGGACGTGTCGTGTGCTACATCAACTGGCCAGAGTACAGCGTGTGGGATTTTCAAAAGACGTAAGTCTGCTCTGTCAAAGTCAGTGACGATGCATCTGTAAAATGAAAAAAAAATAAATAAATCAAGTGTTGCATGTGGCAAATACTCACACTGCAGCGAATGTTTGCTGGACAGCCTACCTGAAACATGACATTTAAAAATGTCAAAACACACTGGAAACAGCATGAACTTCAGTCAAACTCAAAGCCTGAGTAGTAGCACTTCAAAACACCTGAAGGGAGTCATTCTGCCGTTTCAATAAAAGACAATGATAATTCAAATCCCTCTTGGAGCTCTAAATTGCCCAAAAAATGCATACTCGCCTCGTTCTCTTTTCCTTCCATTCTGGCACCTTGAGCAAAGGCAACAAACTTTGAAGCTTGTGCAGTGTGGTCTATCTCCTCCTGCAAAGCAGCACGGCCTATTTTAGCGAAACGCCAACAATACTGTACAACAAAGAAAAATCTGACAATGCAATTGACCTATCGGCAAGCCCCTCCCCTCAAAAGCTGATTAGTGAATGCCATTCAAGTATCAGCAGAACAGAGAGTGACATCTTTAGGTTTTAGGGCCATAGAGAAAAACTGGAAGACCCGAAGCTTGCGAAGCCTGAAAGGATAGGCAATATACATTTATTTTAAAAAACTGTCCCTTAGCATTTAACCCCAATCGAAATGAAGACAAAACTTTTGTGGTTGTCATACAAGTTATAATTTTCATCTGCTCAAGCAGAACATTAATGTCATCTTAGGCTTCTAACGTAAGTGTCCATGCTATAAACCTATATAGCTGGCTGTTCTCACGTCTTGTACAGTGTAGGTCAAAAACGCATAAACGACAGTCTACATAGTCTTCTTCAGACTCCAGAGGGTTAACTGGTTAAATGTAAATTAATAAACTTGCGATACGCCTAACATGAGACTTATCACGCTTACACTGTTACCCATCATATTTATTTTTACGTATTTTATAAATCCCTCCATGGAATATTTAATTCCCATTGGGTGGTCTACTTTGACCAAAATTGTGCAAAAACATAGTGGGACAAGGTTTTCACATTGACAGCTTTCATTGTAAGATTGTGAGCAACTCTGTTTGTTTGTCTGAGGGAGCAACAGTAACTAAGTGGGACGGGGCTTACCAATAGGTCAATTGAAAACAACTATTAAGAGTATTTGGAAGGTTCAAGTGTGTGGCATGGTCTGATTCATGATATGAATATTTAAACCGTGGTTAAATATCACTACACACCATCTTGCATTTTACTCACATATTTATCAGCTACTGAATGAATTTTGATAGATCTTTACACATGGTCAGCGCTCTAATCGCTACCAAGTCCAATCCGATTCTCCAATATCCTGCTAGTCCCCTGCAATGAGCGTGTAGGTGACAGGTGCCGACGGCATATGGTTATTTCCATTACAGCTTAGTCGTTCACCCACGCGTACAGTCAATCTTCCTGCAGGCTTCCCCTGTCACTCCAATGCAGTGAGTATGTCTTCCTCCTTCAAGTGGCATAACCTGTCAGACCTCACTCATCTGACTTGGCAAGATTCATTTCTCAAGGTTGTTCTTGAGCTTTTCTCTGCCCCGACTTTCTATAAACGTGCAGACGGTCAGTAAAGGACCACATCTTGGTAACACTGGCAGTCGAGATGTTTTCAGTGAACCCTGTTCAACTGGCTGGTTGATATTTGATTTATGGAAAGCCAGGGAGGGACAGAAAGAGAAAAAAAGATGTTTTCTTTTACACACATATTTTTGCATCTGCAGGCTTTTGTTTTCGTGGCAATCACCCGTCACTTTGGCTTGATTGTCTTCTTATTTCATAACCACGAAAGGCAAGAAGTATTTTGAAATGAATCAACTGGACAATATTCAATTACCTCTCACTCACTGAGATAGTTACGGATGCTTGAAAAGCACACACAACTCATTTGCCTCATCCTAAATGGCATGTCTTTGGGACATTCAATCAAAACAACAAAACAGGAAAGGCATTTACATTGCTTGTTTTTTTTCAGAACGTTTGTGGTAATCCTTGAAAGGCCTGTTTATATTTTCCCTCCATACCTCTCCAGAGAGGCGAGTGTCTTTCTAGATAAGCCTCGAGCTAATTAGCATGTTGAATTGTACGGCGCTCCGAAGGAAAAGAGAGGCACTGTCACAGCGCCCGAATCCTGCGAGCATTCACAGTTCACGATTCAAAAGTTTTCCAGCGGTTATTTTTAAGTGGCAGCTAATGCGAGAAAACACTCGGGACTCGGTGAGGTGTTGGTGTGTGGCATCCTTTTGTGTAAAAATGTGCACTGAAAATATGTCTCAACAACTTTGGGTCTATTTTCATCTCGGGTTTCTTGTCTTGTTCCTGTTCGCTGGCTGCCTCCGATTCCAATTCTCCATCTGGCTGTTTTCTGTCTCTTCCTCTCTCACAGGTATTACGTCTGTGTGGTTGGGCTTATCTACTTTCTGCCTTTGCTCATCATGGGTTGTGCTTACCTGGTGGTGGGATGTACTCTCTGGGCTAGCGAGATTCCTGGAGACTCTTCAGATCGCTATCGAGAGCAGCTAACCGCCAAACGGAAGGTTATCAACAGTAGACAGACTCACATAAAAGCTTAAATGTCAGTTTCCTTGTTGAAAAGACCAGCTTGGATAAATACCTAACTAGTAACATTTGCCTGTTGAAGTTGAACGTCTTTGCTGGTCTTTTCAACAGGACCACATGGGAACATATTATTTGCTTTATGTCACTATATAAGCAACTAACACAGGTTTTTATCTTCAGCTCCTATTTTAAAGGGTTAGTTCACCCCAAAATTAAAATGCTGTCATTAATCACTTACTCTAATATAATTCCAAGTCTGTAACACTACTGTATGTCCTTTCTTACTACATGCGATGTGGCAGGATTCCAGCAACAAGCAATTTTTGTGTCCACACTAGACGCGACAGAATTAATCAAATATCACAGCCAATCAGAAGCGTGTGTGGGGTGGTCTCTCTCTGGAAGCGCACTGCTCTCACAACGAAACCGATACATTTATCTGATTCATAAATTTTAACCTTTTTAACATTATAAAATGTACATATTGAGAGACTGATAACATTTCTGTTATTGAATACACTTGTTGGTTTGCAGTGATTTATTTTAAAGATCTGTTTCAAGGCAAGCTGTCTGTTGTTGCTTTCAGTATGGCTATTAGGTAACATTAGGGCCCGGTTTCACAAACAGGGCTTAGCTTAAACCAGGACTAGGCATTAGTTAAATTAAGATATTTAATCAACTTTTGCAAAAATGCCTTATAAGAAAATATTACAGGTGTGCATCTTAACACAGAACAATGACACTGACATGTTT
>JAUMHQ010000065.1:14753553-14764599 GCA_032361165.1 Enteromius paludinosus | reverse complement strand
TATGTCCATGTACTGAACTGTTATTATTCAACCATGCCAAGATAAATTCAGTTTTCCATTCTATGGCACCTTTAAACTACATGAGTGAAAAATAAGTAAATATATAAATATGTTTATGCGAATACTAGACATATTTATTGTATGCAGGGTATTATTTAATATAGTTCTTTGCAAAAGTATTTGGGATTCCCAGCACTGCGGTTGACTAACAGTTTTGGCATCGCAATATATGCATATTTTCAGACAGCATGGCCTTAGTATGCAGTCTATATAAGGCAGATAACTAGATAACTTGTTTTTTGTTTATTATGATCTCAAATGTCATTTGTCTTACGCTTTTCAGGCCATTCCATGAGTCCACGTTATGAACTTTCCTGATGTCATCTCGCCCGGTGAAGACGGTGAACTGTCCAGTGTTGGAGTTATTAAACTATACACACCGAGCGAAACAAAGCAAGGAAATCAATGAGGCTAAAAACCACAAAACTAAATCACTGCTGACAGAGACAAGAGACAGAAAACACCCACTTCAGCAAACAAACCAAACTTCCCGCTGGTTGGGAGCATCCCAGGGAGGAGTTTGTTCAGGAAGTCCACCAACTTGCTTTCGTAGCCCCACATGAGTTCTCCGACTGGTTTTGTCAAGAAAGGTCCCTCGTTGAAGACCTTGAACGTGGTGCTGAGCAGCATCAGTATAGTAGAGGGCAAGTTCTGCATCATGACTGATGCACCCTGCAACCGTGAATGGAAAAACAATGCGTTACGTTTATTTCACTTGAATTTTGTGGGGAGCTCAACACACGGTCGTAAAATTCTCACCAGCACTAGCATGTTCGGGATAGTGACCACGTCAGATTCATTTCCAGCGGACATGCTCTCCTCAAAGAAATACTGCCGATACTCTTTATACGAGACGGTGTAGTTGTCATGGAATGTGATGTTGTCCTTCCAGCGTTTTTCACTGAAACGGATATGAGTCACAGCAACAGAGAAATGTGACTTGCAGCAATATTATGCTAACACACCAAAATTCTGCATTTTGAGGAACCACTTTGCTGTTCTTTGGTCAGCATGTTAGAAAGTCACACAAAAAGACTCGCGGCCCCCTGCTTGGATTGCACAATAATAGCGCATGATTTGTTTAAAGGTAAGTCACCACGAAAAACATGTGCCTTATCTTAAAAAAGATGACATAGACTCATGATACAGAAAATGAAGACAAGTTTCACAAGCAATGATAAAACCACTAAATGATCTGCAAAAAAGCCACATGACTGATATGTTGTTCTAATAAAACAAATTAATTTAGGATCTTATAAGAAATCATATTTTTACATTCTGAATTCTTAAAAGTAAAAAAACAAAAATTACCACACATACATATATATATACATACATACATACATATATATATATATATATATACATATATATATATATATATGACTGATATGTTGTTCTAATAAAAAATATGGTTGTGCTAATTAATTTAGGATCTTATAAGAAACCATATTTAAAAAAAATTAAATAAAATATGTTGTGCTAATGAATTTGGATTTACTTTAAAAATGTTCTGAATTCTAAAAGGTTAATATTTTAATTCTTAATTCTGAAAGTTAAAAAGCCCTACTGAGATTTATAACAAAATATTAGAATATGTAGTGCAAAAAAATTAAATACAACATAAAACTAAAATAAAATAACAAAATAAAAGTTGTGCTGTGCTAGAACTTTGAGTTTTCAAAATGACCTTATGATAAATCTTTTTCTGATTTCAATTCTGGGTAGTAAGGAGCTTCCTCGTTTCTGTCTCAGTCTGTTTGTACTCGGTCAAATGCTGGAGTATGCATGGCTCGAGGGTGGGATCACAGTTCCTGTCTAATAAAAACTAGAGACTGATTCAGATTACAGATAAAGAAGATAAAAGAATAAAGAATGATAACAATAAGTGAATCCACACACACACACACACACACAAAAAACTAATAAATCCTTTTAAAAAATAGCCGTAGAAGTCATGATGTGGAAAAATTCATTCAAAAGTGAATATTCTTGTTCAAATTACAAATAATATTTGTCTTTGATCTTTGTCAAGGAATTTTTTTTATATGCATTTGTTTTTTTACATATTATTTTTTGCAGCCCTTCAGGTACGGTTAAGGCCAGCAGAAAGAACATTTACGAAGTGACGAAAGGTCACTTTGTTTCAAGAAAGATGCCCAGTCAGGGCATGTTATATGAACAAAATGAATGCTTTTAGAGTCATGCTGACCAGTGCAAACCAACCCTTAAGTCAAAGCTATCTCTCTACAAATCACTCCAGGATGGACAATTTATATCCTAAAGAGAAGACAAAGAGACTGTATGAGGGTCTGCTGACCAAATGCACTGCCCAGGGCACACAGGCTAACCTACCATGACCTTCAGTGTCATAAAATTAAATCATTATACTGTATGTCCAGTCACGTCCGATCAAGTGATCCACACTGAACATTTCAAAATAGATTTTGACTGGGTGTAAAGTAACTTTACAGGGAACACAATTCTTACCGGTACACATACGGCCCCCTCTGTACCACCGAAGGCTTTTCTCCTTTCAGGATTTCTTCAGGATTGACAATATGAAAGAAATATACAGACATAAAGAAGGGAACTGGGATGTCCTTCCACATAGTGTAGGAGAGTCCATTGTTTGGGTCAATCGCTACATTCTGTGAAGATACGATGTGAAAATGGTTAGTAGCCAAATGTGGTGTGCTGCATTTAAAACCTTAACTTAACTTAAAATCTCATCTTTATATTGAATTATTAAATGCAGACTTTTTGAGGAATATTTTTTTTTTTTAACCTTGAATTGCAATTTTTTTTTTGCATTTATTTGATCAAGTTACAGTAAAAGCAGTAATATTGCATCAATATTATGAGTAATTACGAGAGTAATTTATTCGTGTGATGCAAAGCTTAACTTTCAGCATTATTACTCCAGTTTTCGATCTTTCAGAAATTAATCGAATATACAAATTTGCTGCTTAATATATATTATATTTACTATTATTATTATTATTGTTATTATTATTATCATCTATGGTTAAAAAAAATCTTAATTGTTTTGAAGAAACTGTGATATAACACCATTGTAAAATACAAGACTACATCCATAAAACAGCATTTAGTCTACAAACAAAATATTACTTAAAAAGTCACAAAAATTTATAAAACTGAAAAAAAGGTGTCATTCACAGGATTAACAATGTGGTAAATTACGCACAGACCTGACAAACCACGACCACCACAACTATCTAAAACTCGTATTATTAATATAATAAAGTTATGCTTTATGATTAAATAAACTGACGGTCGTTCGTAATTATTATGTGTTTTAAAGGCAACATGCAACTACAAAAAGTCATATGAAGCTCAGTTCGAGGTTTTTACACACCGAATCATGTTTTAGTAACTTTATGTTATTTTAATATGCAAATATATTTAATTAAAGCGTCTCCGGCACCTGTCAGATGCAGGACTTACCTTCACTATTTGATCGTCTATTATAATAGGTCCGACAAACACCAACACAGTCCCGAATAAAACCGCCAAACCTCCCAGAACTATAAAAACGATCGATATCGTAGATTTAGACACCGCCATCCTTATTTCCCCTCACAGTTCACTTCACAAACACGCAGAGCTTAGAGAACAATACAGATTTCTCCTGGAAAGAGCAGTGAACTCACGCGTGGCGGTAGAACAAACTATCAGTTATACAAGATAAAGCCATAAAACTCCGGCCATTGAGTTATTAATGCTCTGCTGACTTTATGATCGTGTACATTGCAGCTGTGAGGGATGTTAAAGTCCGGCTCTCGAATACAAGGGTTTTATAGCGCTATTGCCGTTTGATTACCATGTTTACAATCCGCAAGCGCCACCTATGAGCCAGGGAATTCTGGGTAATGTAGTTTATCGCCTCACATTAAGAGACTATTGGAAAAACTAATCCACTTATTTTTTTTTTTTTACTTGGCACCATTTACAAGAAGCATACAATATATAGATATTCAATTGCATACAAAAGATAGACAGATAGAAACAAATATAAATGCAAATAATTAAATGGAACTAATCGTATAGAACAGAACAATAAGCAGATATATCAACTAAAAAAAGTAAATGTAAAGGCCTCACATTTATACAGCTGATGCGCATTTAATAAAAACTGTATTCAAATTAATATGTATCTAATTATCTGTTGTTTATGCATTTGGAACATCACCCTATTCGTGTTAATATATTTGCATAGTGTTGTGTTTATGCAGTTATTTTTTGTCATTTGAAAAAGTCATTCGGTTTTCACTTTGATGTCCAAAATAAAATAAAAGTCCCTAAAAGTCATTAAAAACATGGCATTATTATATTAAAGCGGCGTTATAACTGATAAAACAGAGCTGCTGGAAGAACATGATAAGTGTTATTGTCTTTATTGCAGAAGTATTTGCCACTGATAAATCATAACACAATGGCTTATCGAGAGCCACCTGTTTCTCTTTGACAAATGAAAAATGAAATAAAAGGTTTTGATTTGATATGTCTTGGGTACTTTTGACAGATCAGGTTTTGCCAAGTTAAAACTCCACCCAAAGCAATAGTAATAATAAAACAGTGAATGCCTTTCAGTAGTTTTGTTAAAGCAACATTATGACGTCCAAATCTGGATGACTAACAAAACCAGGAGTTTCATAGGCCATTAGTCACTAAATTGTAGGCTACATCAATGAATCCTTCCTCCATTACATCCACAAGGAGCCAACATCTTCACCCTGTTTGACATTTTATATGAAATTCCAATCAGGGTGAAGGCAAAGCTACATCAAAAGGGCTTTTTAAAGAAGCTATTCATGTGATTTGGTATTCCAAATCCATGACAAAATCCAGACTGGAAACCTAGTGAAGGAACTTTTGGGGCTTTTAAGGGCATGACAAAAATGATTGGCCACAAATTATGAGTGATATTTGCTGGAGCATATACATATATCTGCATGAAAGAAAACACAAGACACCGTGACACAGCAGAAATTATTCAACTAACCTTATATGCAGGCAATGTTAAATTTAGAAACAATTTATTTCCAGTCACACTGGTATATAGTCATTAGTATATTTAAATGTTTTAATTAAAAGGTCTATTAATCTCAGCACAGCAGGTTAAACCAGATCAATCTTTCAGATTTATCACGCTTCTCTCATTTTAAACATTACAAGTATTCACAGAATCTCTACCTATTCTTCATTAACTATTTTGAACTCTCTTTAATAGGTCAACATCGACAGTTAAAAAAAAATCTGATCTTATGCAAAACACAATTTTCAGCTTCTCGGACGGGTGATGTTTTACAATAGAGCTAACAAGCGGCCCATATTATCAAAGTACTTTAAGGCCATCTAGAATGGAGGATTTTAGTTCTAAGGGCACTTGCATTTACCGTGACTCAAGGGTCAGACGGAGGTTTTTAAAGGAACCACCTCAAATAGTAGAGGGTTCACAAAGGCTGCAACCTTTTCATAAGCTTGAGGTGACATCTAGTGGCTCGTTTAATAAATGCAATCTAACACAAACTGGCTGTATGACACCGTATGCTAGAAACTGTTGTGAAATGGGAGTAATAGAACTAAATGTCAGATTTTCTAGTTTAATTTCATGTTTAAATGCTACCGCTTTCCCAATAGTTTTTTTTATAGCATTTTTGACTATGGACTCTACACTACAGTCTTTAAAGATTCACTTAATCAAATCTACATGAAACGAACAAATTTCATGAGCATTTAAATGGACTTCAAAAACAATATTCAAAAGCTCCTCAATGTTTAAATATTTACATTAAAGTAAAAATTATATATATATATATGATGTTCATTGTAAGTGATTTCAGAGATGAGGCAGGAAACGAGGAATCAGGAATGCCAGAACTTTATTCAGGGATTAAGAGGAACAAAGGAAATTGGTCTGATAACTTTTCAAGACTTATATATTAAACATTACAAGCAGATTAATTGCCCCCACGGAGACGCAGGACGAGATGGAGGGTGGACTCCTTCTGGATGTTGTAGTCGGAGAGGGTGCGTCCATCTTCCAGCTGCTTTCCAGCAAAGATCAGACGCTGCTGGTCAGGAGGAATGCCCTCCTTGTCCTGGATCTTAGCCTTGACGTTCTCAATGGTGTCGCTGGGCTCCACCTCGAGGGTGATGGTCTTGCCAGTCAGCGTCTTGACGAAGATCTGCATACCACCTCTCAGACGGAGGACAAGATGGAGGGTGGACTCTTTCTGGATGTTGTAGTCGGAGAGGGTGCGACCATCTTCCAGCTGCTTGCCAGCGAAGATCAGACGCTGCTGGTCAGGAGGAATGCCTTCCTTATCTTGGATCTTAGCCTTGACGTTCTCAATGGTGTCACTTGGTTCCACCTCAAGAGTGATGGTTTTACCAGTCAAGGTCTTGACGAAGATCTGCATGCCTCCCCTGAGGCGGAGCACCAGGTGGAGGGTGGACTCCTTCTGGATGTTGTAGTCAGACAGGGTGCGACCATCTTCCAGCTGCTTGCCGGCGAAGATCAGACGCTGCTGGTCAGGAGGAATGCCCTCCTTGTCCTGGATCTTGGCCTTGACGTTCTCAATGGTGTCACTTGGTTCCACCTCAAGAGTGATGGTTTTACCAGTTAAGGTCTTGACGAAGATCTGCATGCCTCCCCTGAGGCGGAGCACCAGGTGGAGGGTGGACTCCTTCTGGATGTTGTAGTCAGACAGGGTGCGTCCATCTTCCAGCTGCTTTCCAGCGAAGATCAGACGCTGCTGGTCAGGAGGAATGCCTTCCTTGTCCTGGATCTTAGCCTTGACGTTCTCAATGGTGTCGCTGGGCTCCACCTCGAGGGTGATAGTCTTGCCAGTCAGCGTCTTGACGAAGATCTGCATGCCTCCCCTGAGGCGGAGCACCAGATGGAGAGTGGACTCTTTCTGAATGTTGTAGTCCGAGAGAGTACGCCCATCTTCCAGCTGCTTACCGGCGAAGATCAGACGCTGCTGGTCAGGAGGAATGCCTTCCTTGTCTTGGATCTTAGCTTTGACGTTCTCAATGGTGTCGCTGGGCTCAACCTCAAGAGTGATGGTCTTGCCAGTCAGCGTCTTGACGAAGATCTGCATACCACCTCTCAGACGCAGGACAAGATGGAGAGTAGACTCTTTCTGGATGTTATAGTCGGACAGTGTGCGTCCATCTTCCAGCTGCTTGCCGGCAAAGATCAGACGCTGCTGGTCAGGGGGAATGCCTTCCTTATCTTGGATCTTAGCCTTGACGTTCTCAATGGTGTCGCTGGGCTCCACCTCGAGGGTGATGGTCTTGCCAGTCAGCGTCTTGACGAAGATCTGCATGCCTCCCCTGAGGCGGAGCACCAGATGGAGGGTGGACTCCTTCTGGATGTTGTAGTCGGAGAGGGTGCGTCCATCTTCCAGCTGCTTGCCAGCGAAGATCAGACGCTGCTGGTCAGGAGGAATGCCCTCCTTGTCCTGGATTTTAGCTTTGACGTTCTCAATGGTGTCGCTGGGCTCAACCTCAAGAGTGATGGTCTTGCCAGTCAGCGTCTTAACAAAGATCTGCATCTTTACGCTAAAAAAAATTAATAAAATAAAGTTAGCTTCATTGTGCTGCATTGGTGACAAACTAAACAATGTACAGGTCAATTTAGTATTGCTGAACAAGCTAAAGAATGTTCTAGAAATGTCCCAATAATAAAAGAAAGCGAAACAAAACAGAAAACGCCATCACTAACGCTGACACAGCTGTGAGGCAGGGCGTAACAAATGGGCGATTGAAACAAAATGGCGACTTTTAGCTCAGAAAATGGCCAGAAACAATAACAACGGAGCAAAACTGTGATAAACACGGAAATGACAATTGATAGGTTGTATTTCGAACAAGTAAATGTTTATTTACGCGTCGACTGCTAACAGGCGTTGTTAAAAGGAAATACGCAGATTACTTGAGATTCAGCGACCTCACCGCACTGTTTCGCGGTATAACGTTAATTCGCCGCCAAAATAACCGAACGCTCACAAAACAAAGAAATAACACTGATGTAAGGTATTATATTACTCATCTGCATTCAGCAACAAAAAGTGACGAATTTAGTCCACAGAAACTATCAGGCCGGCTAGCATTAAAAGCTAACGAGTTAGCCCATTGAAGAATACACGCCTATATAAGTCCACAAACGCTTTAACGTAAACGGAATAGTGTTGTTTTTAAGTATCGAAATAACTGGCGTCGTTCGTATATTTCACTTCATACTTACAAACAAATGTTCTTTTCTGGAAGAGTGCGGAATGCGTGAGTCTCTCTCCTCTCGTCACGGGAGCGAATCTAACGGCTCAAAACAAAAGCTCCGGCTATTTATACAGAACGCGCTGTCTCCTTCCGCCGCTACGCCCAACGCACTATTTAACCAACTTCAGACATTCAATTCGAAAACCTGGTTTTGTGAAAAGCACCAGCATGTGTGGTATGTCGAATGTATTCAAAGGTGCATTTCATAAATTAGATTTGTGGACGTAAAACAGATATTTATGTTTTTTACGTGTGTTCGTGTGGGTTTGAGGACAAGCGGAGTGATATGATGCACTTCACACAGTTCACAGGCTTGGAGATAAAAACAAATACACCACCAAGGACTGAAAATAACACATTGGCCGAGTTTTTATGGACGTTTTTATTAAAAGTTATTCTCTTTTGGAGAAAACGAGGGAAAACGGGGCGTTTTGGCACTAGGAAAAGAAGATTGCTCAATTTAATATCTAGGTCAAGAAAATGCACGCAGGCACATAGCAACAGCATTCAGTGCGACACCAAGCGCTACGTCACACTCTTCTCATTGCCCAAAAACAAGACATAAAAAACCCTGCAATGTTCAGGAAGTCCATTGTAATTGATTTCTGGTAAACTTGGCTTGACAAACAATGTAAACAATATACTGAGCGCATCAGGAAGTAAAATTGTTGATCTTTGTCCAGTGTTTAGGCTTGTTTTTCTTGACATACATTTATTGCATTGCAACATTTTGGTATATAACAGGTTTTAGTAGCCTAATTATTATAATGGATTCTGGCAATGCCAAAATCAGATCAGATCAGCTTTGCACAATAGTGATGCGCCTTGTTTCCTTCTCAGGTTGCTCTGTTTCTTGTGAAAGGCCTTGGTGTACGGCACAAAATGGTGGTGAATTATCCGAGGCTGAACAGGAGCATGTATAACGATCTCTCTTCAGTTTATGCCTCCTTTAGAAGCTGACTTTGAAGATTCCTGTCAAACAATGTTTTTAGAATGAATAGAGTTTATTTAAAACAATGTAGGCTATAAGGACATTATGCAGCCTAATCATAGTATCTAATTAGATGACATTATACTTGTGGGGACTGTATAACTTCCAGATCAAGTGCATATTCAGTTTTTGTCTTTTGAGTATCACATTTACACATCAGGCTTTTATTGATCATATAGTATGATATAGTACATATTTGAGAAAGATGAAACTGAGCAGAAATATGCTATTTGGTGACTTGGGGGAGGTTTTTAGCAAAGGCCTTTTACTTGATAAACAAATATGAACGTTTGCTAACAGAAGGCATGTGTTAGATCATGTACAACTGGTTTTGTACGTAAAAGCATGCACTCACTTGTGCCCCTCTTTTCAGTTTCGTTGGAGTTTTAAAATCTCCTCGCCGTACCTATAGGAAAGACAGACGACTGTAAATTATGACTGAATAACTAGCAACTCTCCTTGAGCTGCACTGAATTAATTGAAATCATAATGCACATAATATTATGTGTTGGAATATACCCTTTGAGTATTGTTAATCACTTCTGGATCTGGTGGACCATAATCTGGTGGATTGGCTTTTGGGTTGTAGCCCAGCCTGCGCAGCATTGGCGCGATGCTCTCCATGTCCTGCTGGACATCTGCTGGGATGTGGCCTACCCACCGTGTGAGGGCCTCCAGGTTAACTGGTTTGATCACTTGATCCGTGGAGCGTTCGGTTCTTAAAATCAAAGTGAAAGCGAGGATAATCAGGAAAGAATAGAAGGCCTGCAATCCAAACCATTAAAGGGACAGTTCACCCAAAAATTTAAATCCCTCAAGGTGTCCAGTTCAGGGTTTCCCTTAACTAGTATGGGAGAAAATACTATGAAAGTCAATGAGTACCGTCAACCGCTTGGCTACCAAGATCCTTCAAAATATAATTGTTTAGGTACAAAAGCAGAAGGAAACCCATACAGAGGGTGTGTAAACAATAACAAAATCAAACTGTCCCTTTAAATACACTTTTGCCCTACCTAGACAGTGATACCCCTCCTGGCTGCCCGATGGCCTCTTCATGATGAAGCACTCCTTCATGCCACGGTGAGTCCAGAAAGTGCAGCACATGCTGCATGGTGGCTCGCGGCTGCAGGACCAGATCCTCATATCGGACAGTCATACAGCGCCTCCGGCCGACCACCATACACTGGGAGAGCATGGCTTCGATTGCATTGCTCCATTTAGTCAGACAGTCCCTGTAGCTGGACAGGTCGAAGCCAGCGATAGTCACTTTTCTGGAAATCATGGAGTGCACAGACGCCCGGCCGTCTCTGAGCATTAGCAAGAATTTAGAGCTGGAGGGACAGATGATGAGGGTTAGAGGAGTGAAACAGAATGACTCAGATGTCATGGAACAAACTAGAAATCAGTAGGATTTGGCATTGCTTTATGCACAATCTCCTTTCAAGTTGTGCAAATTGAGTCCATAACAATGCATAAAAATCAAAAATTGAATAAAAGGATAGCCCCCCCCCTCCCTATTTATTAATTACTCACTTTCTTGCATTGTACAGTGAGTACAGAAAGTATTTAGACCCCCTTAAATATTTCACTTATATTGCAGCCATTTGTTGCACCACCATGCTTCACTGTTGGGACTGTATTGGACAGGTGATGAGCAGTGCCTGGTTTTCTCCACACATACCGCT
>JAUMHQ010000065.1:14703006-14714671 GCA_032361165.1 Enteromius paludinosus | reverse complement strand
CTACTCCACAAGCACTGTTTGTTCATTTCGTGACACTCACTGTAAATAAATCCACCCTCCGGAGCTCACAAAAAGGTCTTGCTTTGTCGAGTCGTTCTTCGCCAAACTCACAATATACAGTAGTCAACATTTGAAGTGAATCATAAAAGTTCATCAAAGTTGTCCTAAGACAAGAATAGGTATTGTTTTTAATTTTAAGACAACTTTGATGAAAGGTTTTGATCCACTTCGAATGTTGGCTACTGTATATGCTATAAATTGAATATGCATGCCTTTTTCAGTATATGTTCTGCTGATGAATCATCCTTATGAACATTGATGTGTATTGATTAAGTGCATTTCTATTTGTGACTGTGGGCCACAAAATCAGTAATAATTTATTTATTATTTTTTTTCAATTTAAAAATCGCTATCAAGTCAGGATATGAAAATATTTGGCTGAGATACAACTATTTGAAAATATTGAATCTAAAGGTATAAAAAAAAATCTATATATTGAGAAAATCGCCTTTAACGTTGTCTGAATGAATTCCTCAACAATGCATATTACTAATCAACACTTAAGTTTTGATATATTTACAGCAAGAAATGTACAAAATATCTTCTTGAAACATGATTAATATCCCAATCATTTTTGTCATAAAAGAAAAATAAAAAATTTGGCCCATACAATGTATTTTTTTGCTATTGCTACAAATATACCTGTGCTACTTATGACTGTTTTTTTGCTCCATGGTCACATTTTGTCTATTATTATTCACTCTTACTTCTATTCCAAGTTTCAGCATGACATCAATTTTGATGTCATGTTCACTTCAAAGCACCAAACAGGCGTTTGGCACCCGTGCACCACATGTGTGCATGCCATTCATTGCATTAGACAGCCCACAAATGCTCTTAGTCACCATTAATAATAGCTAACAAATGCTCATTGGGTTCATTTGTGCTTTTTAACTTAGACAGCGTGTGTGAGTGTTTCACGGAGGAGAACGGGGCCCACACACAGCGAGGATTCACTTGAGCCCTCCCACGCGCTCTCTAAACCATCCTATACGCCGTCAGGAGCCAAGATTGTGTGAGTGGAGCTCCCATGTGGCTTCACATTTCATTTACAAGGCGTTCGCCTCTATTTTTCGCATGTCATTCGGTCTCTTCTGGCAAGCACAGGTGTGCAAGCACAGAAAATGATGAAGTTACATTAAAAACACAACTCATAATGCTGCCTAACGTCAGTATATAATATTTGTATATATATATAATATTGATTTACCCATCACCCCCACACCTCGTAATATCACAGTCTCTTTGTCCTCATGGTGTCTTCGGCTTCCTCCTCTACTTTCTTTTCATCTGGTGGCTCGTGGTCTTTGATGGCGGAGAGGGGCTGGCGGTGGAACCCAGGGGAGCGGCGGTCAAACTCACAGCCCATGTTCTCTCTCCGCTTCGTAATCCACAGGCTAAGCGATCCAGAGCATGGAGATCTGTTAATAATAGATCACACGACAGAATGAGAGTGTGCAGCACATATGGAACTGAGGGGGATCTGAGATAAACAACCATGGCAAGTAGAAGTTAAATGACGGAAATACAAACCTGACTCGCATTTTCAATTGAGTCACATGCACAAAAGAGTCAAGTCACTTTTATTATAGAGTGCTTTTTATAACACAGATCATTTAAAATAGTAATAAACGGGAAAATAAAAATAAATTCCGAAGGCTTCTTCAAATATGAGAGAAATTCAGCTGTTTAGCAGCTATAAAAAAAGACATTAATTAATTATTTAGTGTAAAATTCATTCATTATGAAAGGAGTTCATAGGCACAGCTTTATGTCATGAGAATAATTGATCTGAGAGATCTCTTTGGGAGACCGGGGTTAGTTGTCACACTTTTTACTGCAGTGAATATTCAAGTCTAAAATTTTGTGACCGGTGGTTCTTATCACAATATCTGTCGTTTATTTATTACACTGATTTAAAAATCATTTTGCACAGCATATATGTTTATAAAATAGACATAGTAATCAAAATCACACATACACAGCTATATACATATATATAACTTGCCTTAATGTATGCAAGTTTCACTTATTGACTAAATAACTATTACAAAATTATAATATACCTCTGTTACAGTCAACTATTTCTTTAAAGCATGCTTTTTTTACTTACTAACCCAAGAACTACGACAAAACTTGATGGTTTTCTAACTTTACTTCATAAACATGATCATAATTTGACTCTTTATTTACACTCGGTTTATAAAGCAAGTTAAACCACTCACTTGCAGACAAAGACCTTGTGAAAACGAACCCATGTGACAACTAGCCCCGGTTATGAGAGAGGTTAATATAACATAAAACACAACATATTTCGTATGCATAATTATGAGTCAGCTTAACTCTATTCGATTAAAACATGCTTATAAAGAAGTGATTTTTCAGCAGGTTCATGCAGCAGGTCGGATCCATAATTAACCTGCAGTGATCCTGACTTAATTACAGTCACCTGATGAGCAATTAGCTTCCTCTTTAAACGTTCACAAGGCGCAAACTCACTCTTTCTTTTCCTTTGCTGTCCTAGAAGCAGCCCTCAGGTTTATTTTGTGGTGAGACTATGAGTTAATTTCTGAATAATTCACTTCTCGCGCGCATTAAATTGGTTGGTAAACATTTACTGTATGTGCCTTTCAGTTTTCTGTTTTTGTTTCAAAATGAGCAAAACAGAGAAACCTTTATCCACTCTTTGGGGTAAGATGTCACACCTTTCGTGTCTCCCAGTTAAATATAATTCAAAAACGTACTATTATTCTGTATTAAATCGCTCGTTGTTTCAGGTTGTGAGCTCAATGACTCTAATAAAGAAGAGTCCTTTAAGACCGATGATACGAGCCATCAACACCAGCTAGCCCTGAGAACGGTTGGTTCAGTGATTTGTCGAGGTAAACGAGACGCTTAATCGGTATTGATCACATTTAACCCGTTAATATTTGATTTTAAGATGTGTCTGGGTCACACCGCCAAAGACGAGTTCAATATTGTCGAGTTGGTAACTGGTGAGGGAAACAGCAGCGCGAAAGCGGTTCCCATAGCAACACTGCACGCTAAATCTATGCCTACGGTAAGAACTTCTTTTTTTTTTTTTTTTTAAATATAGAAAATCTGTTATATAAATATTGAAACTTAACTGTGTATATAAACATCACTATTTTATTTAACCATGACGTACTGTCGCTACTGTGATTGTTTGCTTACAAATGATCGCTAGCTAAAAAATTACCCACAATGCCCCACTAAACTTCACTTTTACTAAAAACCGATTTTCTAGCCCACTGCTTTTCCTCGGGTCTCAAATTGTTAGTGGGAGGTGTTTAACCCGCTGGTGCATTTCGATTTTTAGACATTAGGCAAAATTTGTTTGAAAGTTTTAGTTGTATTGAATGTGTGCTTAGAAATGCAAAAGCTTACTAAAAGATCACTCTTGTGATATCAACCTCAAAATAAAAAACCTCAGGCCAAACTGTGCTCCACATCTGTTTACACTGGGATTTTTATTTATATTTTTTCAGATCTATGCACAAGTGGTTAACTGGACATTACAACACTTCCAGAAGTACTACAATAAAATCCTCTAAAAATAGAAAAAATTAAGCATTATTGACCGATAATATTTTATTTTGTAAAATAACCACCATGCAAGCGTCACCAGTGGGTTGAGTAGTTTGTCAAACAATTTTATGGAATCGAAGTTTACTCCGAATAATCACATTTTACCTCCACAAGTTTGTACTTCAAGAGAACTTATTCTCCATTAGGTCAACCTGTCTGGATTGGATCTTCATCCACCCGTGACCTTTCGCCTGAAGCACGGTTCTGGGCCGGTGTATGTCGGAGCGGAACATGTGGCCCGTGAGTGGTCATTTCAGCTCTATTTTTAGCTGCTATCCTGTGGGTGCTGTTTAAGTCGATGGGGTTTGTGCCAAAATCTCTCCCAGTGGAGGAGTACTCCGATGATGAAGAGCTGGACGAAGAGATGGATGAGGAGGTAGAAGAGGAGGAAGATATTGAAGAATCGCCGGTTAAGAGAGTCACAAAAAATGGGGCTGGCAAAGTAAGGCCTTGTTTTGTACGTCACGCGTTGTTTAAATTTTAAACTTGTTCTAATTCTCAATGCTCCCTTTAATCTTCAAAGAGAAAGAAGCCAGAAAAGGGAGAGGATGAGTAAGTTTAAATCTAACATTTAATTGACTTTCATTCGTTTTTCAAAGCAAACTAATCAAGAGTTTTGTAAACGCAGGGAAGCCTCAGATGGTGAAAATCCACCTAAAAAGGTACTTTTCATCCTTGAAGGGTTTTTTTTTTTTTTTTTTTTTTTTTTTAAAGCGACATACAAATTAATGTTTCTTTTCAGGGTAAAGGAAGGGGACGGAAGGCAAAGGTGTGACCAGGCAAGGACCTGTAGATGACATGGAAATTTTGATCATGTAGTGTCTCAAGCATTGATCATGTTCTCTTATTGCAGATGTGGATGGGAAGTAGCGTGTTCCCAGAAGGCTGCTGCTGGACATTTGAGTTGGGAGCTCAAATTTCTCACCATGGTCCCGTTGTTACGCTTTGTCAATAAAACAGTTGGAGGGGAAAGCAAACTTGTATTGTTGGTTTGTGTTTTTTAATGTACAGAAGCATTTTGTCTGTGGAAGAAAGTGACTGCGTTGGCACAAATGCCTGCAGCTGTCATCTTAATGCAAGACAAGCACGTATTTAAAATCCGAGGGACTGCATTATAGTGATTTACCCAAGATTAAGAAGTCTTGCTGTGGAAATATAACTAATATGCTGCTTAACTACAAGTTAAACTCAATTTATGGCACTTGTGGTTTTGTAGTGACCACACTGAATGACTTTACAGTTAAATGTTTTTTTTAACTAAGAGCTTTTGGGGTTTATCTTTTAATAACCTTTTAAAATTGGTCTCTAACTTTCATTTTTCAGTCCCTCATTGTAACTTTTTTTTTTTTTTTTTTTTTTTTAAAAACCAGTAAAAAAAAATATTCTTTGCGATCAACATTTATGCTGCAATTTAGTATAACTAAACCTGGAATATTTCTTTAGCCCGTTTATGCTTACCAAACGCATTAATGCAAAGCATTTGAACACCGTGCGTAACCGCTTCAACTACAACACTTCCATAAGTACTACAATAAAATCCTCTAAAAATAGCAAAATATTGAGCATTATTGAACTATAATTTAGTATTTAATTTTTTTTTCCCCAAAGCATTGGAACATTTCTCTTGCAAATTAAGTACAAACCATTTTCTTTACTCTGTTCCTAGGCAAATAAGTCCAGCTAATGATTCGATTGCAGAAACCAGGTCAGTCTCCATTATGGAGAGCCTCTGCTTTGTAAAACCGCTCTATTTCAGTTTTTCTCTGTGAATGTAATGCTGCTCCTCTCCTTTGAAAGGTCGACACAAATACCAATGATTCTGCTTGACGTTTTTATTTACATCTGTTGGAGTTCAACAAATTTGCACTGACTGCTGAGGGGGAACGCGAGCGCTCGCTGGTCAAGATTCATTTTCCTGACCTGAAGCACCCGTGGGTATCCACACAGCTCGAACAAAGGGCATGTTTACAGTGAGAATTTCATGCGTTCACTTTAACATCTTTGTGTACAAACAGTGCTCAAAATAAATCCTCAGTGTATTTGTGCTTCCAGTTAAATGTGCCTCAATGCATTCCGGACAGTTGATTCTCCATGTCTTTATCTGTCCTGTCAGGGGAAAGAAAAGAGTGATTTAGTGATTCGCATCCCTTCACAATTCAATTATATATATATATTTTTTTCCTTTTTGTCATTTAAAGGGGTCATACTTTTTAAAAAGCCAAAAGAGTTTTCTTTGCCTCTTTCCCAGTTTTTTTTTTTTTTTTTTTTTTTGGAAGTTATGTATTTAATAAATGTAAACATTCACTTTGCATTCACTCTCAGGAAAAAAGTACAAAAGTGTCACTGGGAGTACCATTTCACAAGTCGTGCATAATGGTGCCTTAAAAGTACTTCTTACAGTGAGAAAAAACAGACACTATTCTTCTATATATATATATATATATATATATATATAAAAAGGTAAACAAGAGAATTCAACTTGCTTCTAAACATCAAAGGATGTTCAAGTGATGCTTCTGACATCTCAAATCCCAGGTTTATGACAACACAAATCCCCGGATTTCAGAATATCCCTGGATTTGAACCAGGGAAGAATTTTTGAGTGCTCAAAGTTCTAGTATGTTTCTGCATCAAAAGATCAAGCAAAATTAGGTTCGTTGTGACCCCGTTAAATGTAAAGCAGGCCAGTGCAGTTTTAAGCTTAACCTTGTTGAGTCTTCTAGTCAACTTCTGCTTTTTTCAGGTACTTTTTCATCACCGAGTTGACGTCCTCGCTGCCCTCGGCTTCCAGCCTCTCTCCTTGAGGCCCACGGCGCCTCTGAGATCCGCCAGAACTTGAAGAATCCGAGTCGGACTCCCTACGGGATGCTCTGGACGGTGGCAACTCCCCAAAGTGAACACTGAGGGCTCGCCTCTGGCCCGTTCGGGAAGCACTAGATGCCAGGCTGCTGGTGGACTGCGCTCGTCGGATGGCTGGGAGAATGTCTGAGCTAGTGTCTCCTGCATCAACTCCGGCCCTCTCCTTGTCTTGGTTCCCGTGGAGTCTGCGATTCTGAAATACGAGGGGTTCTGATCCCAATTGCGAGTCTCCCGTTTCTGCTACCTGACCACCGAGTAGACGGCGTCGGATTGGTTGATAGGTGCCAAGAGGATGCATGGCTTTCGAGCTGGGCTCCTCCTCGCCTTCCTCAGGGATGGCCAGGTTGGACAAGTGGCGGCGGGAACTTGCGGTTGAGGTCACGGATGCGAGCGAGTCACAGGAGCTGAAGCGGTTCATGGTGGTTGTGGTGGTGGAGGATGTTGGGCCTGACTCGGATAGAGAGCGGAGGCTGGAGGCACGAGGCAGGTGCGGACTGGGAGGTTTCAGTATGCCGGGTCGAGGCAGCTCTTCTAGACCCTCCTCTGCTTCTAGAGACAGCGCTGAGGACCTGCGGCGTAGCGTGGAGGCTCCCGTCGTCTGATAGATGGGGAGGGACACTGCACTTCCCTCGCCCACCTCCGAGCCTCTTTCCCACCCAGAGCGCTTCTTTCTCAGACCCTCCAGAAGCTCAGATAGGGCCGTGGATGACGATGCTCTGCCAAGACCACCAGAACTTTCTTTGATGTCTTCGTCAAGGTCTTGCGTGCACGATCTGTCATAGGGAATAAATCACAAACAATAACAGTCAATTTAAGTGTTAACGCAGATTTTTGCATCATATTTTGCTTCAACATTTAGGCAGATCTTAGACGAATCACATTGCATGCAGATATGTTATCATAACGATGATAATCCACCCCCAAACATAACAACATGAGTCTGCTTCATATGTACACTTCAGGTAGCTTCACAGACCAAAACGCAACACGATCATGCCTTCATCGCAGAATGCATTTAATTTTTCCCCACTCCCAACAATACTATGATATATAAAGTATGATGTATAAACCTATAAAAGAGCCCAAGCATACATATAAAATTCTGCATCAAACTAATTTGTAATAAATTATTGTTTATTGATGGACTTCTCTTGCTGTGTTACCTGAAACTGTAGGTGCTCATGGTGTCAGTAACAGACTGGCGGCCGGAGCTGCTTCCTGCGTAAGGAGAAGTTCTGCCTCCACGTGCTCCTCGCGGTACACCTGCCCACTGACGGATCCCTTCTCCAACGTCTTCAGTGCCCACACTGGATCCAACGCTGGACAGGGTGTCGCTGAAATTCAAACCCCATGTCAGTATGAAAATCATGCGTTTCATTGGAAAAAATAACAGCTGTGCAACATGCTTTCACAGCGCAAGCGATCAAATCAATATAAGCCTGTATCAATGCATACATGACCTTCGATCATGCGCATGGCTCGAGAGGAGATCTCTTGTCATGGGTGCTGTAACGCCACACATGGGGGTGATATTAGCTCTGATATCCTCACTGCTACCCAGCAGGCCATGTGTGTTCAGTGAGCTGTGAGTTCATTAGTCTTGAGAGCGCTGTCATTATCAGGGCTCGTAGGCGCACAACGCACTGATCCACAGCCTGTTTACAGACTGACTAAAGCTGTTTGCTTGAGATCCCAAAACATAAGCTCTGTTCCAAGAGCTAGTGTGCTGCTTTGCTGCTAATTGCCTAAAAAGGCAGCTATCTTCTAATGGAGCATCCTACACAATTAAAAATGACGTTTCTAATAGGGGGATTTTAAGCAATACAATTGAACCACCATTTTGGGTTCAATTCTTAAAAGAACCATTTTTGTTCTGAAGATCTAAATAAGTTTTTTTTTTTAATGATAAAAAACCTTAAATGGAGTGCAGTTGTGTGGTTTGATTTAAAAGGTTCTTCATGGAACCATCCCAACAAAGCACATTTATTTTTAAAAGCCATGAATTCTCATAAGTGATTGATTTGGAACGCTCTGCGTTTTCATTTGCGTTTATGCATTTGGCAGACACTTTTTATTTAAGTGATTTACATTGGATTCAAGGTACAAGTGAAACTCTCTGAACGTTCTACTGTCTGAAAAACACAGAACTATGAGGAGCTATAAAGCAAGTTTCGCTACAGCACACAACTTCATGTTGCTGAATGATGCAAGAGCTATTTTACCAAGCATGAAATGTGAATTCACTCAAATATTGGCTAAAAAAGCATTTTTTATTAATCATTTTTTCAGCATCAATTACAAACAGTGGAGATCAAAATTCGATTTTTATTTTTTATTTTATTTTTTTTAAATGTCGAGGTCACTCTTTAGCCCAATTTGTGGGCTAAAAAGTTAGCCTAACAGGAGTAGAATGCTAGTTTTACGGATATTTGATTGAAGCACATTATACAAAACGTAAATGAGATATTTAAAATAGAACTCTGATTAAAATGAGAGAACACTTGCAGATACCTCCAAGTTATTAGTGTTAATCTGGCACCTGGTGCTAATTACCTTAATTATATGACAAACCATATTTAACTGCCAGCATTTCTCCAATTTTCACTGAGATTGCAAGATGACTAAAACCCTGTGATAACAGGATGACCCTTTCAGTCAATCATAGGTTAGTCATTCCAAATCTGTGATTTCTTGAATATTGCAGATTTACAATATACCAGCGTTGCCAATTTAGCTACTTTGTCGCTAGATTTAGTGACTTCCCCACCCCTTTTGAGAGTTTTTTTCAAAAGTTTAGGGACAAATGTAATAACCTTTTAGACAAACGTTATCTGAATGCCATCTTGCCCACTGAACTACAGTATTCATCTATATATAGATCAGTGAATTTGCCATCATGATGTCATCTAGTGACATTTAGCTACCAGTTTTAGCTACTTTCAATTGAAAGCAATTGGCAACACTGTAATATACTCATTCTTTGACTCATTCTTCAAGTCCCCAACAAAAGGCTGGTCGTCAATACGAAAAAAATGCACGAAAAGACAGGAGAATGCATAGACTCTCAATGAGGAATTGGCTCAACATTGCAGCACATTTTAGCAGAACAGTGGTATACCTACAGCTAATATTCCTTCAAACTGAGTGGTGAAGATTAATAATATTTGCAAAAAAAAAATCTATATTAAATGGGTAATAAAACAAGCATACCTCTGTGCACTTTTTGTGTTTTTACGTGCCTTACTGCAGGTATTGCTGCAGTTTCAAAGAGAAATGTTTCAGTGGCGATAAAACACAGCTTCAATAATGAACCCTGGCACAGTTTTATTATGTTGATAAAGGTATGTATTTAGAATTTAAATATCTCTGGACTGTCGCTAAAAAGTGAATGCTCTATCATGTTGGAAATGTGGTCTACAACAAATCCGATCCTAAACCTACCCGGTAGTGTTAACAAATGACTGATATAAAAACACATTTGTTGATGAAACCATGTCGTTTCAACTTCCTTTAAACTGTTTTGTCAAACCGTAGTGACATGGGATTCTAACTGGAGCTCCTGGTTTCTTAAGTATGTCTCGGTACTCTGTGAACTACTATAATAAACTAGCTTCTATGAAAACGCATAGATATGAAGCTGGAGGTGTTTGATGCTGATGTTCAAAAGCAGTGTTTTGAAGTCATAACATGATATTCAAGTAACTTAATCGAAACTCTGTTAATTTGTGTGAAAAGGAATAAAAAGGTGTCTTTAGTGCTCCTTTCTTTTTGGAAAACTGCAGTGATATGTACTTATAGGTACATATTTTGTTTCTCGCAAAAAGTAGCATTTAGCTTAAATCGCTTATTGCATTGCATTCAGGGATTGAATTATTCATGGGTACATGTGATGCTGCTTTAGAATTTGCTTAAATCAAATTATAGTACCTAGTATCTTTCAGGAAAAGGTTTCTTGTTGTGTGTATGCCTGACTTAAAATGCTGGGCAGATCACTAGGTTTTGGAACAGCGCCATTGCGTCAAAACCAATTCTAGCTTCCAGAAGCTCTTATTCAAACACACAAGAGTAAGGTAACAAAAAACGGTAATTTGCTTGCATATGCCGTTGGTTCTCTCCAGCCCTGCTCTTGTAATTGGACTCACTACATTCGTACAGAGATTTAAGACCCAAAGCTCTGAGCAACTGAAACAGTTCATTTTATCCCCTTTTTCACTTGCACAGACAACAGAAAGAGACGAGACGCGGGGGGCCTCGGCTAACGCGCATGTATTATTCAGAAAACAAAGCATATCACAGCTGGTGAACTTTTAAAAGGACTCTCTCGCACAGAGGAAAGCTTCTTGCATTTAACAAAGCAAAGTGGCAGTGTGGGTATGTTGCGGTTTGCGTCTGACTAGTAGGTGTGTGTTCACATCCGTCCAGCGGAGACTGTCGTCTGTCTTCATTCAGACGTGTGAAAGGAAGCCGTGACCTTACACAAGTCCACACACACTTACAGCGCTGAGCAGCAGGCTAAACAGGCAACATCAACAGCCAAACGTAGCGCTGGCCCATCCATCAACGTTTGCTTGATGGTGAATTTTTAGACCAACGAGAGAAGGATGGTAATGCGTTAGACTCCGCCAACACCATTAAGCCACGGTTCACAAAGAGACGCCGTGCATTTATATGCAAAAAAGAAACCGTACCACATAAAGCAGTGCATTTCTTGTCGCAGCAGACGTTAATTTTATGTATGTTATGCACTAAGAGCTGGACAATGAAGGGAATATATTTGCTATAATATATCTGCCAATATAAAATTAAGCATCCTAGATGCTTTTAATACACTTTTATCTTAAAGATCATCAAACTAGTTCCACAATCTTTCTTTGTCTTGTGATTTGTAAATATGAGAACGCTAAGAGAAAATTTTCGATAGCGTCTTAAGAGTTAAATGACAGAATTAAATACAGCTAGTTATGCACGTGCACACACACATTAGTGCTGTTGAACAAATAATTGTGATTAATCACATACAAAATAAAGTTTTTGGTTTATATACGTGTTTACCGTGTATATTCATCATGTACATATAAAGACACACACATACAGTATATATTTTGAAAATTGTAACATATATTTATAATATCTAAAT
>JAUMHQ010000065.1:14650930-14663393 GCA_032361165.1 Enteromius paludinosus | reverse complement strand
TTCTAGGGTCAAATTCTAGGGTTGTAAATGGACCTGTAAAACCGTTTCTGGGCATTTTTTCCCCCTTACCTAAGCTAAATACCTTCTATGTACATATCAGAGAACTATTTAAAATATTCTCTCAATGCATTCTATGGCACCTTTAAGACTTTGTATGTAGCGGGCCAGGCTGTAATTCATTTGGAGTGATTGGTTGTTCAGTATTGTATTGAACTATGCGAGTTATGTTGTGGGTGTCGATTGCTGTCATTTAGTCCATGACAGATTTCCCACAATTAAAGTATATTCAATTCTATTCATTATGGCTCTAAACATGCTCAAAGTATTTCTAATACAACTGAGAATGGGTAAGGGTTACATGATTTGAAAATTTCAGATTCAAGCATTTACATGGTCGATTTTTTTTTTTCAGGTCTACACCGATACTTCTAATCTGATGTGTTTACAGTATATAAAGCCTTTTCAGTCCATCACCCTAATTGTAAACCAATCATTTTGATGCATGTAAACATAACTATTGGGTTACTGACCCAAGTTTTCATTTATTTAAAGTAATAATACCTGTATTATTGAAAAAATAAAATAAAAATGAATACATACAGAAGCCCCCATGATATATCATACATTTAAATTCATAGAAAAAAACAATCGTTTACTACAATATTTAAGGCTTCATCCTTTCATGGGTTTCCACAGTTGGTCTGTTATTTAATGTATTAATATATGTTAAAAAATAAGTACATTTTTAATTACCCATTAAACTATTTGGAACTTGTTATAAAGAGTAAAATGTATTTATTTACACACCTATTTATCTAATTTTTCCAGGTCTACATATTACTTTTAAAATGAGGTAACCTCATATATAGGCAGATTATTAAAAGCACTAGTGACTGTTCCCCCCCCCCCACAAATGCTTCTTTTGTCTCATTGAGAACCGCTGATGTTTTGGGAATTGACAGCATCATGAAAAAGTCAGAGACCAGATCAAAAGAGTACAGACATTTTCATTTGAATCACTGACAAAATAACATCACAAATGCATGGGAAAAAAGTTATGAATTCACATTGACTTTAAAAATGTACGATCGTAATTGCATGACAGCATTTACTTTACAGAAAGCACAAACCGTTTACGAAAAACTAAATCAACAGATCTAGCCATTCGGCTTGATTTTCTTATCTAAAGACATTTAGACATCTTGACTCGAGGGTCCAAATACTTCCTTTTTTAGCCTTTCCCCCCCCCCATTCAGAGAGGTAAACGAGGACAGATATTACAATACTGCGAACCCTTCGAATCATTTGAGCTTTGATTATAGCTACAGGATAGAGAAGGATGTCCAAGAGAGGAGTGTTTACTCCAGAACGCTAATGCACTGCTCAATCACACTGAGCTCCGGTGAGGAGACTTGGCCGCGCTCCTTCCAAATGGCTTTAACATGCCCTGAAAGTTGACTAATAGAGGTTTAAGTTTATAAATCTCCCACGGAAGGGTTAGTTTCGATCGAACGAGACCCCTAGCTCTGATGCAAACAGGATGAATCCAGAAATCGAAAGCATGGAGACAACAGACATGGCAACACGAAAAAGGGGCTTTTATTTCGGAACTGTTTTTATAAGCAGTCCAACACACATGTTCCTAGCTGTTCTGAAAAAAACGAAAACAAAAGAAAATCATTGTAATAACAATTATCATTCATTGAATAATATTATCAATAATTATTATAATCATCATCATCATCATCATAATAACCGCAACGGTAATAACCCCAGACAGTAGTATTTGCGTTTGTTTGTGGCACATGAAAAAGAGAGTTTCGCTTGACTGTAAACCCGGATACTCGACAGCTCCGTGCCCTAGATAAACCAACGCACAGAGGGACTAGCTCCCCGACCAGACAATAAATATGAAAGAGAGCAAGAGAGACCAGTATTAAAACAAACAAAAAATAATAATCTGTAACTCGTAGGTACAATATCTAAACTTTTATGTGCAAGATCTGAGCTGATTCTTCACCACAAATAGTTGAACTCACGTCGAACCCGATCCCTTCCCGAGTCAATTTTTTATGTGTGTGTGTGTCTACGTCGTAAAGTCTTTTAAATAAACCTAAGCTCATTTGTTTTCATTTCATATACACATATATACTTAGATTTGTGTTAGTTTTTTTTTTTTTTTCTCCTCCTACCTATCGATCGCCCTCTTGCGTTTTGAAACCTGCGCTCGCGCACACACGAAATTTACCGCCACGGAACAGACACACAAGCAATTGAATGAAGCCAACACTGACGAAGTGATGGAAAAGCTACCGTTAAAAAATAAAATATAAAACCCCTGAATAAAACATGGATATTTAGGACTGGCGGAGGTGCCACCCTTTTTTCGAGAAACGGGGTAGCGGTTTCAAAACACGTCGTCGGTCAGTAGCTTTGAAGCGTATCGTCAATGACGTCGAATCGTTTGCCTCGCGGCCCACTTTTTCCACGTCACCTGAATTTGGTCACATTTTTTGTACCCTTTCTCCAACTCGCTGCCGCTCGCCTGTTTAAAACGTACCAATTTTAGTTTCGGAAACAGCTTTTCATTGGTTCAAGGACATTCTCCTACAGTTGTTTGGCACATTTTTTTTCGTCAGCTCATGAAGCGTGGTGGAAAAAGTGCAGTGATATATATATAGATATATATACACATATACACTTATTTATATTTCAAAACAAGCCATTTTGGTTTCAAACACAAAACCCTTGTAGGGCACTAAAACATCCTCAGGATGGCACCTCCCCGACACTTAAAGGCTACAAAAACTGACCCACTCCCATAAACCCTGCGATTTCTGCAGAGAGCCGCATGCAAATCACTTCGAAATGCACTGAAGGGAGTCGCAGAAAGAAAATTACTGCATGGAAGAAAAAAAAAAGAACCTGAATATACATGAAAACACTTCTTTAAAATCACCTCATGCCTGTTAAGCTGTGCTTGTTTTTCCATTCCAAAGAAACAAACAAACAAAAAGAAATGCACATAACATACTCCAAAAAATGTCATCTATAGAAATCTGCATTTGCGTCACATTCAAAACAATATAAAAAATTAAACAATATTTCAATCAAGCCTTACAACAAACGGTTTTAAGTTGTCTCTCCGTCCGCGGATCCGAGCAGCCCACCATTGCGAACACCTGCGAGTGCGAGCGCCCTACTGTCGTCGTACGGAATAACCCTCTGCCTGCCGTGAATGGATGATGCGAAACACACGAGAGACAGACAGAAGACCTCCTCGCACCTCATTATGAGATAAGCCGTCCGACTCTAACACCGATGGTCCTAAAAGAGGCGTGTACGCACAGTTCTAAGCCTGAGGTTTGCACACGCCCGCCGATTGATTGACAGATGTGAACCCCGCCCACCCCCAAGCTGAGACACAGGGACAAACACAGACAGGCAGAGACAGAGATTCGCCATATATGCAAACATTGTCAAGAAGATTATACTGTAGATGCACAGAGAAAGGATTCATATATACAGTCGGATAAAAGACTCCAGGGATGCTGCTGCTTTTTTTTTCTCTCTCCGAGTGGTCCCTTTAACCGAGACATCATGCATCGTCAACCGTCCATTGGCGTCCTTGTACGCGACTGGGGGTCTGCAGTTCAGTTTTTATTCTGTGCGTTCAATTTCCAACACTGTTCTCGGGGGAGGGCGGTTAACAGGGACTCGAGGAGTTCTCGGGTGTCTCGAGTCGAACGTTTATTTTCATTGGCACTTTTTGCACTTCTGTGGATTCGGGGGGGGGGGAGGGGTTGGGTTCGTGTCTTAGCAAACGTCCCGTCACGTTCCTACCCATTGTATCAAGCAGCGTAAATCACTCCACCCACGAACAACAACAACGAAAGAAAAGAAAAACAAAAATACATTCAAGGTGAAAGAAAGCAATTCTTCCTGGTGAAAATATTGGGGAATTTCCTTTAAAGCGACAACACCTACTTTTTGCATCGGGTACACGCACAAGTACACACACTTAACGCACGTGAGCAACCCAATCAAGTTTGGCGTTTACAAGGGCTGAGCACCAAAAAAAAAATATTAAAGACTGAAAGAAAAACGCTCCCTAATTTTACACTGTCCTGTGAGAGCTCAACTTGGATGCGCGCAACACTCGCCGTTGCAGTTCGTTCAATCCGTCGGCGAGTGTTAAGGAAGTGTCGCTGAATTCTGTACTTTGCAAGTACGGGACGAAGGTCGGGTGCCGCAACAGTCCACAAATCCCAGTCTGTTCAGCATAAAACGACATGCATGCCATGCGCCCACGATGTTGACAGAAAGTGGTGCAAAGCATATGCTTTAAGAATGGTACAGTCATTGAGGTGGCCTTGGCGTTCCCACAAAGGATACGAAAGACAACGGGAGCGATATCGTTTAAGCCATCATCTTTTGAGGTTGTTTCCATCTGATTAGATCTCTCAGGCCGCATGGCTCTAGTTTCCCTCTAGCAGAGGTACTTATACTGTCCGGCGCTAGCACGCTGCCACTTATATACGAGCATGCCGGCGTGTGCAAGGAGAAGATGGGGATCACAGAAGGAACGACATGCTCACAAAAGGAGGCGCAGTATCCCCACCTGCACCACTGATCAAAACTAGGTCAGATTCAGCACTGACATCACCGATTGTTCTTTAACATTATCCTGGAGCGACGCCCACCCCAGCGTGTCAAGTTGCGAGGAATTGTGTGTTTGTGTGTCTGCACTTGATTGACAAGCAGTTGAGAAACAGAAGGGCACAGTCCAGCAGAACCTTCTGAGACAGACCACATGGCGGCTCGCTGTGCCGGTTGGGAAGTCTGATGATGCTGGACAAGCGTTTCGCTGGGAGAGAGAGAGAGAGAAAGAGAGTGGGAGAGCATGTGCGTGCGTGTGTTTGTGTGTGTTGATGAAGAGGAGTGGTGGACAAGGGTAGCGGGAGGTGGGCGGCTCACAGGCCGTTGCTGTTGCGGTGCGTGAGCGGAGGTTTGGACAGTTCCACCACATTGGTTCGGCCCTTGCCAATGACTTTGGGGGCACGACGCAGCAGCTTCTGGGCCTCTGTGAATGCTTCGGTGAGCTCCTTCTTCCACTGTACAAACTCTGGGTCGCTCTGTGAGAAGAAAAATAACATCAGTTATCAGAATTCAGTCTCAGCTGCTTTATGATTTTTAATAGAATCAAGAACTTTTAAATGCTTATGAGCTACCATAATAAAAAATAAATAAATAAATATTTATATATATTTATATATATATATATAAATAAAAAAATATATGCATATATATATATATATATAAATTTTATATATATAAAATAAATGAATAAATATATATAAATATTTCTTTTTATATATAAAATAAATAAATAAATAAATAAATATATATATACACATATTTAATATTAGGTATAGTCGAGAACTACTTAGTATTTCTTAGTAATAAGCCTAAAATGCGTGTTTATGTCACTTTTCAATCAATCAATCAATCACTGTTATTTATCTAGTGCATTTTAACAATACAGATTGTAGCAAAACACTGAACATTATCAAATAGAAGCACAGAGTGATGGTAATGCATAATGACGAGATTAAACTGTTTATTTATTAAATGCAGAGACGGTCTCTGTAAATCAAAAATGACGATAATCACTAGAAATTAGATGTCCCCAACTAAGCAAGCCAGAGACGACAGCGGCAAGGAACCGAAACCCCATCCAACTTGGGAGAACCAGGCTTAGTTTGAGGCCATTAATTCAATAATACACAAGTATTTTTATTTTTCACTAGGGTACCTAGTCAGCAAAATGTGAAAATACAACAGAAAATGACTTTCTTTTGTGGATAATGCATACTACATTCTGAAAGCCACTTTAAGGAGATTGCACCAATATTTTGTTATGCTTTTGTGCCTAGAGTATCATTAGCACGCAAGAGTCAAACTGGATGGGAAACAATCGAGCTTGATGCTCGAGCATGTAATGAAAGCTGCCCATAAAACAGTTTCAAATCAGCCTTTTATGAGGTTTCATTTCAGATTAATGTTTGCTAAGGTCTGCAAACGCACAAACATGCACTTCTGATGCAGCTCCTGTGCGGATGGGAAAAAATGTTTCCCACAGCACAGACTCGAACAAAGATAAAGAACGTTTCCTAGAACAGAAGTTCATGGCAGCTCACAAAGAACCCACAGAGGCCCAGATTTTTTCTGCATCCATCTGTTTTGGATTAGCTAATCAATTAAATATTTTTATTTAATATTATACATACGAACATAACACTAGCTCAAACATAAGAGAACACATTTGAAGTTTGGACAATATGACCAAAACAAATTAAAATAACCATGTTGCTGTGATCCAGTAAATGTAACAACTTAATATCATAAACAAAATACATTCCAGATTCAAGGATTTAGCACTTCGGCCTTTAATGTGTGATTGAAACCAAAGTTTCATTTTCTTTTTCGAGAAAAAGACTGTAAAAAACAGCAACATACACCAGGTATCATTTATAATTAATTGTATATTATTAATAATTATATTAATCTCAATAAATGTAAAATTTTCAACTAAAAGCAACCAGCAGAGGCAGTACTTTACATTTACCGCCACTTTTTTTTTTCTTTTGTAAGAAAAGCACAGCCATAAAATGACACTAACTTAATAATTACTGATTGTGCATTATTACTGATTGCAATATTGAATACCATATATGATGTTATTGAAATAGTAAATTTTGTTAAAATGTAATTTATGCAATTTTTTAATTTACTCATGCATTCATTTATAATAAAACACTCAAAAGGAGTTTGAAAGAGAGGTACAGGGAAGAATAAAAGTGAAGCAAGATAATACAAGACCAAAAGGGGAAGAGAGACTCCCTTGACGAGACTGTGAGAACAGCATGAAGGTGCCCTACCTCGCACTGCAGGACAAACTGTTTCCCTCCTTTGATCCTCAGCAGGATGCACTTTTTGTCCTTGATCTGCGTCTCCTCCACAGTCACGATCTGCTCCATGGTCAGCAGGTTTTGCTGGGGGAAGAAAAGACTAATTAGTGTGTCTCTGTAAGAGTCTTCTCACAGATTATCCTACTGTGTTCTGCTAGCTCTGTATGGGTGGGATTTTACCCTACGCTTGAGGTATAGGCATCTATTGGCATCACTTATACTGAGGTACAAATTCTAAAGGTTGTCTGGGGCCACGAGGGAGCAAAGACACGAATGACAAGCTGTTCTCGTCCTCAGTGAGTCAGTGATGTTGCAGCGGGGCGCAGACACAGCATCTCATGTAACTGTCTGATCGTGGATACCTGAGTCCCGCCAGACTGGAGGATAATGGAAGTAATTTCACTTCTGTACAAATATTTTTCCTCTAAATGACATGTACCACATTCGGTCTGGTTTCTAAAGAACTTGATTTAAAGAGCGCTTGTGTGCAGACTTAGACATCCAGTTAAATATTTCCAAAATGCATACTTAAATATATATATATATATATATATATATATTTATATAAAGATTTGTTTAGCATAAAAAAGTGTTTTAAAAACACTGTATTAGAACATAAAACTAGGAATGCATTGAGTGTTATCACAACATAATATTACATGTACTAAGGTTGGGCTGCATGATCAAAATTCTTATATTACTATAATTATACAAATATTTATTAACTTAAATAATATTAACAAGTTTTGTTTAAATAAGACAGGATGGATGCAAACTGAACACTTACCATACATAGAATTGATGAATAGAAATGAATGAATTTAAGAATTGTAGAACTCTAAAATCAAATAAATGATCAATAAAATGAATGAAAATGAAAGGCAGGCTGGCTCTCTAATATTGAGAACACAGTACAACTACAATGTAGTCAAGCATAAGCATCACTGCTTACAAATCTGACTTGTGAGTGACCCTCCATCCGTTTCCATGCATCTCCTCTCCAACATGTTCCACAGGAAGTGCATTTACCCTTCAGATCGCAAATTCAGGGACTCTGGGAGTTAAAAATGCAGGAAACTGGCAAAATCTGTACTTCTTTATCGTAGTTACAGATCAGGGCAGAAACTCTCTGGCCCCAGGGAACCTGCAGTGACCTACTTCTGCATTACACAGATCTGAGCGCAAACGCTTCCTCCGGATGGGAAAAGACTGAGGTTTGGTTCAGCGGTGGAAAGCAGCAGAGGATATTAAAAGGAGAGGTGGGTGTCTCAATGGTTTAAGCTTGCAGGTGAACCTGCGTCACTATGGGAATTTCGGAGCAGGGTGGAAGACGATGTAGGGTTTGCATAAAGAGATGTGATTCCTCCTCGCCTTCTTAGAATTTCTTCCAATCAAACATGACATAGTTCCTGCTCTGCAATAGCAATGAAACTTAAAGGAGAGGGGGAATCAGCTAAAGTGCACCAGACTCACCTTGTATTTACGTTTATTTAACGTTTTAGTCCAATGTTCCTACAGCGTAGGGACACACAGGTATGTTCATTCTCAAAAAGTTGACTTTTAACCCTTTATGCAGACGCAAAGAGCAAACAAAACACAAAAACACTCACCCGAGACTCTCCTTCACCTCTCCACTCGACGCGGTTGGGGAACAGGTAGAAATACCGCCGCTGCCACTGTGTCAGGAAGGGGTTTCCTAGCTTCAGCATGTAGCCGTGCATGATACAGTCTTTCCCCATCGCGTAGTCTGCACACACACCAGTCACATAACACTCAATGGCATTTTGGAATAACTGCATTAGAATAAAACGTAGTATCTTTGGGACATAGAAAGAGATGGAAACTTTTTTTGGGTCAACAATTCCTTTAACTCTCATTCAGATTGAAACCACCTTGAATTCCTGTTCTCGAATCCCGTGCTCGTATCCTGGGGTCATGACGCAAGCGATTAACTCAGTGTTTGCTAAATTACATGGCTCTTTCAGATCTATTTCTGAACATCGCACAGTCGGTCATGTGACTGGTTCTGTGTCTTTCCCTTGAGGGAAGCATGTGGCACCAGCACTGCATGACAAATACGCTGGGCTCAGGCCAGTCCTCGAGGTCGCTGACGGAACCGACGCTGGACCCTTGAAAGTTGATTAGCTGACGCTGGAGAATGTAGCACTACCGTAACAGAGGCCGTTTTCTTCTCTTGGCACCGCTGTGTGAAATTACTGCTTGTCAAATCAAAACTGGAGTTTGTGTTAAATCATAAGAAAACATTATCTTTTGGACCGCCTTGAAACCTGGGTAAATGACCGAGTGCTGCAGACGACGAGACGCCTGAAGCGGCCGTTCATTGAGTTTTGTGACCTTCTGGAAGTCCAAAATACAGGACACTCCCAAAATGCAGACAGAAAATTAGAGTCTGCTGAATGAGAGCAAACAGGATGTTTACAAACAGCATTTTGCAACCAGCTGTTCTGTGTATATTGCCGTGACACCTCTCACTAGTCACAAATGTTGTGTATATGAAAAGACTTCTCCAAGAAATAGAATCTTTTAGAAAAATCTATTCACTGCACAGGAAGCTCTGCCATACATGGGTGTTAGCTATATATATATCACATCACAGGGCTATTTTTCAAGGGTCAAAACAAAAATCTTTGCTATAGATTAAAACGTAAAAAAATGGTAACACTATATAATAAGGTGTCATTTGTTAACATTAGTTAATGTAAATTCTAAAATAATGTCTGAATAAAAATAAAATATGCGCCACGTCTCACCTTCTTCATGGCCCTGCTGCTTGTTTTTGGCCCGTTTGCGTGCCTCGTTCTTATCCGTGTCACTGTTGACGGCGTCATACACCGTCTCGGCCACCTCCTGCTGCCAGCGCTCGGAGATCACCAGCGGAAAGTTTTTATAGAGCTCCTGATCACTGTCAAGCAGCTGAAAGGGAGAGGGACAAAGATTACAATTACTTTCAATTCAGACAGTCTCATCTCGTCTAAGCTGGCCGCGATAAAGTTGCAATAACGTAGACCAGACTTTATGCTGGAAGTCAAATTCTGGCTATAAGGGAGTCATTTAACATGCTCACAGAATAGTGGCAAAATTCCTCCAGTTTATAAAGCATGATACATAAGCTCAAGTGCTCTTCCATTTTACACGGTTCTCTCAGTGCTGGACGCAATCTTGGCTCCACTAGAAAAGCTGCTAAGTAGCCCACTTTGATGGTCACTGAGCTGAATCAAAGACATCAGAACCGAGTGGTTTAAGTGAAAAGTTTGGTCCCATGGTTACTGGCTTTTACCTTAATTCCCTTGGTGTCCTCCTCGTCGAAGGAGCCGATGTCAAAGGCGTCTGCAGCGTTGACTTCTCCTCTGGGAGGAATGAGGGGTGGGGGGTACTGCAACCAAACAAAAGATGCAGATAATTAATAACACACACACTCAAAACAAACAAACTCAAACAAAAACATATACCACCGGATTACAACCACTTAACTCAGTTCTGGTCTCAGGTTTATAGGTTATCACTTAAAATCAACTGCCTTATGAATAAAATGAATGGAGTGACTGTTGCACTCCACAGGCTCTGGTGACCTTTTCTTTTTAGAAAACTATGATAGTCCTCATAACACAGAGATATACAAGATTGTGCACAGTAACGGGAACACTGCTCACAGGAAGTGATTTGAGGTCTGGCAGTAATTGTCTTATGAAAATGCATCGCTGAAGGCTTGGCTTTGCGCTTTGATGCCGGTTCCAATGGTGCTGTAAAGGGGATGAAATTAGAGGCACAACTTCCTAGAGAGGATTTTAGTATGCTAACAGCCACTGTCAGCACTCTAACACACTCTCAGTGATAATGTTCATCTAAATTCATTCCTATTAAAAGCAGCACCACTAAAAAGAAAAAAAAAACCTGAGGCTTGCTAATCGATTTCTGAATGACTAGCCCATCATCTGGACTCTGAATCAGATCACTTATAAATTGCAATTACGCAAACCTTTTATTCTATCAGAGTGTATGATATGAGGACTTATATGATACCGAGAACAAGGTCGAAGGTCTCACCTTCTGAAGATAGACCTGCTGCCAATCGATTCCCTTGAAGAACACGTGCTCCTTTACCTCTGACGCCCTACAGAGCATAAAAGAGATCACGTTCAAGGCAAATGCATTTGTAAAGCAGTTTTCACACTCAAAAAATCATGACGTTTCTAAAATCATGACACTTCATGTCTTATAGTTGCATTTAGGAGACCAGAGCTGGACAATAATGTAGTTTGCATGTTGAAATTTGTTATACAGTACACATCGCTTTACATGAGGATATTGTACGTAAACCGATAAAGTTGGACATTTAAAGAGCTGGTTATAATGTAGTTATAGTACGTGTCTGCAACAAAATAAAAATAAATGGAGATTTGCTAAATAGATAAAGCTATTAGTTGCTTTGCTTGAGTATATTGTATACATGCAGGAAAAATTGGATGTATATCAACCATCACCAGTTTTGACCAGCAGGTGTCAGCAATTCAGAACGAGCTGCAAATAACTCCCAGCATGCCCTTCTGTCTTTTATAAGTCTAGAAGACTGTTGCTTCATTTGTACAAGTGGAATAATTTTCTTTTTTTTCTTTTGGATAAGCCACTACAAACCAAACACACATCTGATAACTACTCATCTTTAAGATTGGAAGGCATTTTGACTTACCCCCGTCCTAGACACCCCAATCTTTTAGCAACATCTCGCTGTAAGAGCCCTTCCAAGAGGGACTTGAGCTCAGGTGAGAAGGAGTCAGGCAACTCCACATTCTAATGAGAGAGAAAGAACACGAAGCGGCTCATGAGCTTGATTGACATCGCATTAAACATGACTTTAAGCCATGTCGGCTGATGTTTGACTTTCACTTGATGTGAAAGTGATGTTTGCTTTTGTTTCATTAGCTTTCCCCATCAGTTACACTGAACATTCATTAGTAAAATGCAAATATGCAGGAACAGCAAACGTTCCAGTGGCCGTCTAGCTCAACAGAGAATTAACAGAACAGAGTGCTTAGCCGTATTTAAATACCCTCAATCATACAAATGAATGCGAGGACAACCAAAACAATTCTCTTATGTAACAGGCAGTGCCAACTGCACATTCAAATCAAGGTCAACGTTCACCAAAGACACAGTAAATGGAGAGGAATAAACTTCACTGAGTTCAGGCTGTCAGGTATAGTCACCATAACACTGAACTAAATAACAGGGCACTGCATTATAGATCAAGGTTTTCTGAGGGGTAACTTGTTGCTTTATTTGCGTGTGTTTGAGTCAAAAGACCCTAGCTTCAAGTCTCAATAATACTCTGGTCTGTAGTTTCTCATTCAATGCAAAGTTGAATGTATATATATATATATATTAGTGGTGGGCCGCTATCGGCGTTAACGCGCTGCGTTAACGCGAGACTCTTATCGCGCGATAAAAAAATTATCGCCGTTAATCTACCGACA